>BDUI01004987.1:73956-86064 GCA_002335545.1 Apodemus speciosus
TGAATTGATTAATATTTCCCATCTAAACTATCCAGAAATTTACTTCATAATGAATGCACATTAAAAAGTGGCAAATTTCAATAGGAGACAGAATTCTCTCTTAAATTTTCTTTCTTTTCTTTTTTTAAATTATTTTATTTATTTACATTCCTAATGTTGCCCCTATTTTCATTCCCCCTTCCAGGGTTCTTCATCTCTCCCCTCTCCCCTTTGCCTCTGAAAGGGTGTTCTTCCACTCACTCCACCACCCCCCACACCCCAGCATCTCCCTTCCCTGGGGCATCAAGTCTCTATAGGATTAGGCTCATCCTGTCCCACTGAGTCCACACAAGGCAGTCYTTTGCTGCCCTTTCTGGGGGCCACAGATCAGCACAAATATGCTCTTTTGTTGATGGCTTACTCTCAGATGGAGCTCTGAGAAGTCTGCTTTTAGTTGATACTGTCGTTCTTCCTATAGGTTTGCTATCCCCTTCAGATCCTTCAATCCTCCTCCTAACTCTTCCATAGGGTTCCTTGACCTCAGTCCAGTGGTTGGCTGTATCTGTCTGAGTCAGCTGCTGGTAAAGCCTCTCAGAGGACAGCCATGCTAGGCTCCTGTCTGCAACCACAACATGGCCTCACTATTTGTGTCAGGGTTTGGTGCCCAGMCATAGGATGGATCCCAAGTTAGGCCAGTCACTGGACGGCCTTTCCTTCAGTCTCTGCTTCATTTTTGTCCCTGCATTTCTTTTAGACAGGAACAATTCTGGGTCAGAATTGTTCGACATCCTTAGTCATCAGGGAATGTACATCAAAATGACACTGAGATTCCGCTTCGCAACAGTCAGAATGGCTAAGATCAAAAGCTCAAGTGACAGCGCATGCTGGCGAGGATGTGGAGAAAGCAGAACTCTCCTCCATTGCTGGTAGGATTGCAAACTRGTACAACCGCTCTGGAAATGAAGTTTTGGAATTTCCTTAATAGTTTCATTCATTTACAATATACATTCTGATCACACACACCCTGCTTACCCTTTTAAAACCTCTTCCCATGCCCATCACGCCCCCTCTCTCGACCCCAGTGTATTTTCATGTTTTTTTTTTGTTGTTGTTGTTGTTGTGTGATTGTCTTTACTTAGTAACCCAGTAGGCTTAACCAGGACTTTTCAGTGGGCGTGGATATGGAGCTATCCACTGGGACTCAGGAGTAAGTTTCAGTTGCCATTAGCTCCCCCAGGTAGGTCATGGTCCCTTGAATCCTTCCCAGATCTAGGAATGGATGTTCAGGGACTTGGTTCTGTACAGACACCGTGTGAAGAATTGCAGCCTCTATGAATTCGTGTATGTCACGCCCTTTCCATGTTCATAAGACAATATATTGAGAATATTTTGTCTGTTGTCTAACTTTCATATTATTTCTGTCTCCCCTTCTGCAATGGTCTCCTAAACCATGGAGAGAATGAGATGTGTGTCCAGTCTAAGGCCGAACCTTTAGCATTCACCTTTTCTCATCACGTTTACCAGTCATGGGTCTCTGCTTAATCGCCATTTTCTGCAGAGAGAAGCTCCTTTGATCAAGGCTAAAGGCAGCACAAGTTTATGGGTATTAAACAAAAATATTTAGAAGGCAGACTGACAAGATGTTCATTCAGCAGCAAAGTAATAGGTTTACTTCTATTGCCTGTGGCCTCCCCAGTCATGAATCCATGGTCAAAGGGCATGCACTGGCCATGAACTCCTTGCTGTATAGTAGACCTCACATCCAATCATAACCCATAACATCTGCACCATCATTACCTAAACACACATCTTGTCTGGTAAGTCAATATTGTAGCTGACAAAGTCTAAAGCTGAGAAGGACTGATGTTTTACTTTTGCCCTAATTTCTTACTAAAGAGTTTGAGCTGGTTATAAGAATATGCTTTATGAAGAAAAAACTATTTTTGATTAAAATGCTATTTGAGTTGGGAACTAACTAAAATAAATTGGTTTGAATTAATGAGATTATCCTTCAACATTCATTATAACAGAAGATTATATACAATATGAAAGGATATAGTCCGCATGTGTCAGGTAATCTGAGTGAAGAGCTTTCCACTTTTCTTTCATTCTTTCTTTTGCTAAATAATTGCTCGCATCTTCATTATTAATATGATTCAAATATATTTGTACTTAGATTAAATTATTTCAAATACCTCAGAGCAGAAAATATAGATTCTCCCAYCAGTGATAAGATGAATTTATTCATAGGTTACATATTCAGTATGTAAGGATGTAATGTAGTCTCACTTTCAGCAGTTAAACACAGGAAGATGTTGAGTGAGTCATTATTTTCACAGCTCATCAGCATGACTAGCTTGGCCTTGCTTTCTTTATAAGGAACATTTTATCCACTCTGTAAAAAACATATTCCGCCCCTCCATTCTTTAAGTAGGGGTTGATGGTTAAGCTTGAGGTTTAATGAGTGTAAAACTGTTTTTTGTTCACTGGAATTATAAGCTTCCCTTTGCATGTCCTTGTTTTAGCTTCAGGAAACCTTTTCTAACAACTCCAGGAGAATATATTGCCACTGCTTTGATTTTCATTCACTAAACAACCCCATTAATTATTGGTGAGCAGACTTTACTTCCTTGCAACTTTGTGTGCACCTGGTTTGCAGACGGGATGTAGTAATGGAGGCCGGGGAAGCACACCCAGGCCTCACTAGAGCCTAGAATATTGGCTACTTGCAGCTAATTTTATGTGTCTGTGGAAAACAGAGCTTTGGACTTGGACCAGCTGAGGTTACTGTTCACTAGTTTTCTGTTTAATACGAATGTTCTTATACACAAATGCCAAAAAGAAAGCACATTTTCAAATGGCTCAACAAATCAGCATGTACTTCCAGTCCCATTGAAATAACTAAGGATTTATATGGTGAAGTCAGCATAACGTAATTCCTTCTATCAGTTTGGAGACTTGTCTTTGAATTGGATTATTAATAACATATGACAATAGAATCTAAAATTTTCTTTAGAAAAATAAACAAAAATATCCCTTAACATCCTGCTTTCCTATTTATTGTATATATCTGTATGGATTTAGATAATTAAAACTTCTATGTAGAATAAATCTATGGCTATGGGTGTAGTTCAATGGGTAGAGTGTACATTTAGGATTCACAGATTCCTGGATATGATCCACAGTATCCCATAAAAATGGCTGTGGATGTGTTTATCTATGACCCCAACACTCAGAAGGCAGGATTAGAAGAACCAGAAGTCCAAAATCATTCTCAGCTTCCCAGAAGGCTCAAGACAATGATCCTGAATTACATGCAGCTCCATTTCAAAAGCAGTATGAAATAAACATGAAATGAAATGGATGAATATGTCTATAATGTAATTAGCATTCGGGGGAAATCAGGATTCCCATCATGTCCATGCGTTTCTTTTTTCCAGTAAATTTTGTTGGATTCAGTAGACAGTCCTGACAGGGAAGTGGCTATCACTGTGACCATTTTGAAGTTCCATGAGTTCTTCTCACTCATATCTCCTGATAAAAAGCACTATGGTGTTGTGAACAATTGAAATGACAGATTTGACAGATGATGAGAAGCAAGCTCTCAAAAACAGTAAAGGCAAAGAGCAGCACTCCATTTAACTTAGGAGTAGCACTGAGATAAAGGTGTAGATAGGAGAAAAGTTACTTGTGATGGTTTGTATATCCTTGGCCCAGGGAGTAGCACTATTTGGAGGTGTGGCTTTGTTGGAATAGGTGTGGCCTTGTTGGAGTAGGTGTGTCACTGTGGGCCTGGGCTTTAATACCTTCATCCTAGCTGCCTGGAAGCCAGTATTCTGCTAGCAGCCTTCAGAAGAAGATGTAGAACTCTCACTTTCTCCTGCACCATGTCTGCCTGGATGCTGCCACGTTCCCTCCTGGATGATATAGACTTTAACCTCTGAACCTGTGAGCCAGCCCCAATTAAATATTGTTCTTATAAGAGTTGCCTTGGTCATGGTGTCTGTTCACAGCAATGGAAACCTAAGGCAGTACTCATATTAAGTTTTTAAATCACAAAAATAATAGTGTAAGAATTCCAATTTAAAATAAAAAGGGTGAGATAGACCATCTCAAAAGTGCTTTCAGAGCCCCTGTATAGTGCCCTAGGAAACCCCTATATTACTTCTTCAATAATAAAGCATATATAATTTGTCCCAATTTTATTTTACTTTTTATAATTTCATAAATGAAATTTAAGTGAAGGTTCATAAAATGATTGATATTGTGAATGGGGATGGGGAACATAACAGAGATAATTAGAGCCAAAGCAAAAACTTTTTTCAAGTTTCTCTATTGTAGATAGAACCACTTTGCTCTTAAGCCAAATAGTCTGATTCAAATAAAAGCTCTACAACTATTTTTTCTGCATGAAGTGAGCATAGATACGTAGGTAAGAATGCTGCTTGGTTATGCTAGAAAATGAAATCTATAGAGTTTCCTCCAATATTGAGTTCATTGTTGAAGAAATAATTAGGCATTTCTTACAGAGGATAGACTTTAATAGGAATGTCACAAGAGTTTCACTAACTTTATCTTTCAATCACAGTCCTTGTGGCAATTATTCCCAGACCAAACTGTGGTTTCCTGCACGAAATTATAGCCTTGAGCACAGCAGTCTCATGTTTACTACAGTCTCAGAACAATAAAAAATCAACAGCAGGAGAAAATATGTTTTATGCATGTAGTTAAGTTTACACAGAACTGGAAAATATCAACAAGTGGCATTTAAAATTATGTTATCTTAGTTTCCTTTCTACAACTGGAAAATTGATAACCTGAGTTAAGATTACTATTAGACATAGTTACTGAGAGATAAAAAAGAATCAGCTATTTCTGTGACTATTAAAGATCATCAAATGACAATTCACATACTATGACTGAAATTCTCTCCTCCATTTATACATTTATCTTTAAAATATTTAACCTAAGCAGTTTTCAAATGCAAAATAAAAGAAAGGTGATTCTATCAGAGAGGTACAAAATAATTTAAACATGGGTAAACCTCATTTTCTTAGTAGTTCAACTTAGGACTTCGATTTGCTTAATATGACTCATATCCAAGAGGTGCCCATGAGTGGTAGAGTATCAGTGCATTAACTATATAGATAAATAGTCTAACATACCTGCTGAGGAGAACAAGTTATTGTGTCAGATTCTTTGAGGCAGGAATTCATGGACAGTTTTGTTAAATGGTTCTATCTCAAGTCTTCTCATAGGACAGACATCAAAAAGCCACCCACTGATGCAGGATTTTGTTTGGTTTTTGTTTATGTTATTTTGTTCTGTTGGTGTGTGKGGGGCGCACTGGAGGGATTGTTCACTCTCATTCCTTACCTCAAGACCTCAGCTCCTACCTAGTCAAGAAGCTCTTGCCACATGAACCTCTCCACACAGCCTTTTGTCTTCACAATGTGACAACTGGCTTTCCCTAAGTCCAATAAGTTAACAAAGGAAGCTGCAGTGACTTTGATCACCAGTTCCTAAAACTACATCCCATTACTTCCACAACAGTCTACAGGTCACATTAGTTACCTCTTTTCCGAATGGGAGGGAATTATGCCAGTATAAATATATACCAGCAAAGAGATCACTGAGGTGATCTACAGTAGTCTAGTCTAAGGATGAAGAGGAAGACCTATAAGAGCAGAAAGAATTCTTTGTCAGAAAGGGCAGGGCATATATCCAGAAGACTCCCCAGCATGCAATAAGGATATATGCTCCACAATGTTCATAGCAGCCTTATTTATAATAGCCAGAAACTAGAAAGAACCCAGGTGTCCCTCAACGGAAGAATGGATACAAAAAATGTGGTATATATACACAATGGAGTACTATTCAGNACAATCAGCATTTTAGAGTAGGAGTAGTCAGTCAGCACCACTGTTTGTGTTGAAAAATTGCTGGAAAATGTTGCATGGACAAGCCAAGCACAATTTGTCATCTTGATTGTATTAAAGAATGCCGAGGAGGTGGAAGATACACTTCTCGAGTATCTATGACCAGAGTGTAAGAGCTCCAACTTCTGACTGAGTACTTTAATGGCATGAGAGAACAATGGCATTGTGACAAAGTAGGACCCAGCTGGAAGAAGCACATCACTTCAAGAAGGCCTTCGAGGACAAAACATACTGGCTCATCCTTGTAGYTTGCTTTGTCCAGRCCTCCTAACTGTTACAGCCTGAACTCTTGTCTGTCATGTCACTCCTCCCCAGTGGACTGACACTTGTAGAGTTGAGCCAGAACAAATACTTTCTTCCTCGAGTCACAGTCCATAAAAACAATCCACTYCTCTTACTTTAAGAAAGAAGCCCAAAGGCAAATGATGATACTCATGTGTGATCCAAAGACATCTCCTCGTCTACATGTGCTTTATTACAGTTAATTTCTCTTAGATTTCTTTCAATAACAGATCCTTCATCATCATTAATTATTGAGTTCCCCTGTAACCATGACAAATGTAACATTATGTAAAATGAGTATTGTGAAAATTTTAACAGAAATTAAATTAAACTGGGCCCTGGGATTGTGGTATACTCATCAAAGTGTAAAGTGCTTGTCACCCAAGCCTTAGGACCTGAATCTGATCTTCAGTACTCATATAAAGGAGCTGAGTATAATAGCACWTGCTTATAATCCCAGCGCTACAGAGTGGAGGTGAATAGATTTCTCTGGTTAGCTCTCGGGTCAGTCAGCCTAGAATAAGCAGTGAGCTCCAAAGCAGGGGAAAAACTATTAATCAAGAAAAAGGTAGACAGCACTTGAAAAAAAGCACCCACAGTTGTTCACACACACACACACACACACACACACACACACACACACACACACTAAATTATTTTACATACAGTAAATCATTTAAAAATTAAGATGAGATAAATCAGGGCAGAGGACACGGCTGACTGAATAAAGGGATCACCACGTAAGTGTGAAGACATGAGTTCAAATCCCCAGAACAGACATAGAAGTCTGGCAGGCAGAGCTGGCAACCGATAGTCCCTGCACAAAGTAGCAGAAAAAAGAATCAATCACTAGGGCTATCTGAACTAGTTAGAACTGACCTCAATCACCAAGGGGTAGATGGCTATCTGAACTAGTTAGAATTGACCAACTCCATGTGACTCTGACTTAGTAATTCACATGGAGTAGGACCAATAAATATATCTGACGTCAACTCYAGGCCTCCACGTGCCTGCATACACTCACATATGCCCACATATATGGGATGTACAAGTATACAGTCAAACACACAGAGAAGTGAAGTAGCACATATAAGTTCCTATCATTTGCCCTCTAAGCCAACATTGGTTGCTGTTTGCCTATAGGTTTATAACTAGTAGGACTATATCCTATAATCTGAATTTAGTTCTATAGAAATGAAACCTCATACACTTGTACCAACTATACACATTGCATGTAAAAAAGATGATAAAGAGTTGTAAGCAAAAGATGGTTTTATAATTTCCCAAAATCCTACTAAATGATTGATTGGCCAGTTGATTGATTGATTGATTGATTGATTGATTGATTGATTGATTGATTGATGTTTCAGACTTCATTTGGAACAAAAATAATTATCAAGAGTCCAAAATACCAATGACTTTCCATTAAATTTAGCAATGTTCCCCAGCATATAGGACATAAAATTAAGAACCGTATGAACCATGGTGAGATCAAGTATTTTATTTTCTAAAGCCTATTCTTAGTGACAGATGGCAAGGGAATACATAGGCTTACTTTAAATACAGAGTCATATTAAGGAGACAAAATGGATTTAAGCCACTGAGTTTTCAAAATGGAAACTAAATATGAAGGGAGAGAAGAGAATGGGTCGATGGTGTGAGAGAATATAGCAAGATGTAGCAAGCACTCAATGTATTACATTGCGATGGGTGAGAAGAAAGAAAATGAAAGTATAGAAAAAGAARCAAAACAAGCAAAAGAGTRACAGAGGCTTTTTMCTCTGCATAGCAGAATGCCGTGAAGCACGTGACAGAGTACTCCGTGCATGCAGACATCTTSTCCTCTACACAAAGGACATCACAGAAAAAGCAGGAACAGAGCCTCKGGCTTATAGTTGGCCTAGGAGTCAGAAGTGGGGAATGGAGCCTGAAGTGAGCACAGTATTTTATCAGATGTGATGAGCCTTTCCAGAAGGGTATTTTGTAGGCATCGAGGTGGGGAATAGGTCGGAGAAATTGGGAGGTACAAAGTAAGCAAGGGTAAAATGTAACACAAACAAGGAAGGAGCAAAGTGTTAGTAACAGAGTTAAGGCAGTGGAAGTATACAATGCAGAAGAGATCTCAAGATCATAACCTTGAAAATTTTCTTGTTTTCCATATATTAATGGCAAAATTCTATTACCAAATTCGCCCAAGCAGCACAGATCAGATCACTGGCTAATTGAGAAACATGAACTGTATATCGATGAGGCAAAATATGAGAGCCATGAGATCATGTCTATTGCAACCCTAAAAGATACAAATATGAAATTATGTTTGCATGTGTAGTGTATTGCTGGGTCCTCTGTGGATTCTGTGTTGCCTTCTTACTTTGCTGCAATTTGAAAGTTACAAGTTAAAGAGCAGTCTGGTGCTACCTCTGGGCCGAAGGTAACTTATTGTGAATGTGTAAGGGGTTAATAGACAGCAATCAAGGATGTGGTTCAAAATGTAGAGGTGAAATATGCTGAGAGCCAAGGAGTTCTTCCAATCTGTGGCTATGTTGACCACATTAGAAAGGCAGCTTACATAAACGGGGCATTTTTAATCTTTCAAAATACTTCCATATATTTCCCAAAATCCATCTCCAACCTTTGAATCAGTTTTCCAAGAAAAACTTAGACAGCTATATCTGTTTCTTCAGAGAAACAGTCTCAAAGAAGGTACAAGACTTGTGGGAGTAACAAAGTTATCATAGATATGGCTTGTCTCCCAGATAGACATCTGTCTCTCCTAGATCAGTGCTCTGGACACTTGAACACCAGTCATTCAGAATAGTGTTTGAGGTGTAAAGCAGACAAATAAATTAATGGGGGGGGGGGGGGGGAAGGAGCCATGCACCTATAATACAAGTTTTTAAAAAAATTAAGGTGAGTTTTTTCATTGAACTTACATTGGCTTTAGTTCCACCCTAAGTTACAATAAGAGAACTGTTTAAACAATATTGAATTTTTTTTCAGATATCTGTCCTTCATCTTTTGATCTTCAGACTTTTTCCTCGCTTGTTTCTAAAGTATAAAATATCATAGCACTCCATAATGTCACAGGATATCAGTTGCACCCATATTTGTTTAAAATAACATCACTTACAAATTTCAGCCCCTATTGTCTTTGATCTTTCTAGATAGCCACGTTTCTTAAAGACTTTATTGTCAGGTGTAGTTTTCTTTAACAGACACCTTTTAAACGTCTACACAGAGATAAGAGTAAGTGTTCAAGATATAAAAATTGTTTCAGGAATTAGACTTTGAAAGAAGCAAAAAAAAAAATCTCAAACACCAGAATGATGGCTAAGGAGACAGCAACTTCATCCCAGAGTTTAGCTTCCCAATGAGTACTTGGAGAGGGCTAAGATAACAGCATTGACAGAAGGTGTTAGAGACGCCATGCCATGCTGATCTTGCAGTGGTCTGCAGGAGTTTGATAATCCAGCCAATTATCTCCTGGATTTTCTACTTCCTGACCTGAGGAATAGGTTAAGAGCAGTGATGATGCCCATTATTTTCTTTTGTCCCCAGAGAATATTAGCACCAGCTACACTTTTAATAACTGAAAATTATAAGATGGTTATTATCAACACTGGAACATGTTAGCTAACTTGGGCACACTCTGAACCACACTTAACAAGATTCTTCTTTGTCTTTCTATTTTGCTTTAATAAGGAAGACCCAGACTTCCATGCTGCTAAACTAGATATCATTTCATCTGCAGTAGAGCCTGAATGCACTCTTCAAATGAAAGCAAAGATGGTGGCTAGAAGTTGGATAATTCTAAGGGACTGGGAGTTCTCTCTCTACTACCTTAATCCAAGTCCATTTTTCTCATGTTAATACATTTAMTATGAACAAGACAATATCCTCACAACAGAGATTTGTATCCTATTTTCCTGTTTATGATGTTCTTAGAGTCACAGTAACTTTTTTCAGAATATCTCCTGGACCAAATTTTTAAAAAAGGTACCTAACAATCGCACTCATTAAGCATCTATTTCCAATTACTTGTATGACTAAAAGCTTCATAATTTACTGCCTGTTGAGCGCAGTAATATTCTACATTATAAATGGATGAGACAAATACCTAAATACTTCTGTTTTTTACCATAAAACCACCCTCCATAGATATATTATGTAAAGGGGCTTTAGGATACAGCTCAGTGGTGAGGAGCCCAGCCAGCTTGACTGAGGGACCAGCACTTGGGAATGACTGACTGAATGAATGAAAGAATGAATGAATGGATGGATAGATAGATAAATGAATGAATGAATAAATAAATAAATAAATAAATAAATAAATAAATAAATAAATAAATAATAAGTAAAAGATGCAATGAGATTCAGTGAAAAGTAGCTTGTTATGCTGGAAAATTTGGTAGTGCAGAGTTCTGGACCAAATATAGTTCTTTGTACCAATTTGTGAACCATGATTCTAACCCTGAAACTTGAAGTCCAGTACTCAAACTTCTAGATCCTCCTGATGAATACTGTAGCTACTTAATATTGAGAGAAGTCTCTTAATTATTGTGATATTTGATTTCTTCATTTTAAAAACGAATTTACAAATTGCTGTGTTCTTCCTCGGGGAAGACTAGAAGATTATATTTCTCACTCTCGCGAGCCTTAGTTGTCTGCAGGTCTTTGCATACAGTTGTGTACTCATGGCTTTCATATTGGCGAGACCTTATGGGCATAGCTTCTAATGTTACTAGGAGACATAATTTCACAGCAAACTCTCCAATCTTCCGACTCTTACAATATTTCTACAACCAGTCCTGCGGTGTTTCCTGAACCTTAGATGCAGGAGAAGTTTTATAGATGTATCTATTGAGACTTGGTTCCTAAGTTGCATTAGGCAGATGGAAAGAGATATATTTAAAAGTATTTATGTATATACTATACATATATGAATATACACTATATACATATGTATAAGAATAATTAATGTGAGCAGGGCAGTGGTGGTACACGCCTTTAATCCCAGCACTTGGGAGGCAAAGGCACGCAGATTTCTGAGTTCGAGGCCAGCCTTGTCTACAAAGTGAGTTCCAGGACAGCTAGGACTTTATAGAGAAACTCTGTCTCAAAACAAAACAAAACAAAACAAAACAAAACAAAAAGAATAATTAATGTGAAAAGGAACATTAAGTTGAAGGAGTAAGATATGGATTTGTGAGGGCTTGAAGGGAGGAAAAGGAAGGAAAAATTATGTGGCTATATTATAATATCAAAAAGAAAACGGAAAAAAAAGAACGAAGTGATGGAACTTGGGCTTGAAAATTAGTGGAGCACCATTTGTAGAAAACGTTACGAAGATGTATTAATATTTGTCTAAAAGTATGATGGTCCACTGTGGTGAACATCAAGGCTTGTTGAGTCTTGAGTTCCTTCTCTAACTGAAACGTCACAAAGATGCAATCAGAGATTAAATAGGGCAATTCCATCCACAAGCCTTATTTGTCCTGTCGATTTCCTACTTTTTCTAAGAGCTACAGGCTCCTGTGCTCCTTAGGGTGTCATGCAAATTGGCTTTCCACATAGCTCCTCTTGCAGTTACTACATGGAAAATCCAGCCTAATCCTGCCCACTCAGCTTCCTGGCCTCTGCTTCTGAAGTTCCCTTTTCAGCCCCATAGGTAGAGCCTTCCTGCAAGATTTCCATTTCAGCACAGGGCGCTCTGCTTCCCTCTCAATCCTACTTTTGTCCAGAGGGTAGCACGACTTCCTACAACTTCAGTTCTTGGATCAGGGGCAGCTATCCTAGATGGTTCTTTCTTTCTTTCTTTCTTTCTTTCTTTCTTTCTTTCTTTCTTTCTTTCTTTCTTTCTTCTTTCTTCCTTCCTTCCTTCCTTCCTTTCTTTCCTTCTTCCTTCCTT
>BDUI01004988.1:12994-24777 GCA_002335545.1 Apodemus speciosus
CATGAGGGGCTGGGCATGCAGAGCCCACTATAAATACTCTGCTTCCGGAATTAAAGAGCTCCCTTCTTTTGCCTGGTTGTAAAGATACAAAGAAAATATGATCTTAAAATTGAAGAGCAAAAGTAGCCATTTGGACTCAAGAAAACAGAAGGTGTTCTGCATGAATGACATGCTAGTTCAGCTGAGACAAGCTTTTTGTGGGGAAGCAGGGTGGTTTTGCTCGGATTCCTGCAGAGTCTCCTTGTGGGGCTAGACATTTCCAGATCTAAAGACCTATAACCTCACCTAACCTGCCTAATATCTCACCATTTTGCTGAAGATCCAGGCCCCTGGGTTATCCAACAGACTTAGCACAGCTTCCCAGGCTGGAAATCCCTGTTTCTCTCTCTGGTCCCTCCTCTCTCTGTAGTGCATTTGCTGGCTTGCTCTTTACGAGGCACTTCAGTTGGAAGTTTCATAGGAGGTTTAAAGTSAAGTCATATGGCTTTGTGTTGGCTCTACAAGAGTGAAACAGCTACAGGAGGAAGGAAATTGAGGCAATTCTTTTGGGTCAGGAAAAGGATCTTGATATCTGTAGAAACTCATAGTCCTAACACTTCCACATCCAATGCGTCCACAGACCTGTGTTCACATTTAAAATCTCACAGGTGATTCAGACATCCTGAGACCCTGACATTAGCTGTGTCAAGGAAAGATCTCCTTGAGAACACCCAGTCTCTTGCTGTGAGGAAACTATCTTCAACATGCCTGGTCACTGGTCTTTCAGTTGACCAGTGACCAACCCTATGCTCAGGAATTTCTACCTCTAGATTAAAATCGTGACAGGCTGGTGTTTATTTCCTTTGGTTAGAAACTGCTTTAGGTTGAGGTTTCTGAAAAACTACAATTTTCTCTGAAGGACTGCCCTGCCGCTCTGTTCTTCCTACATTTGCTGTCCTCAGGGGAGAGAGGCAGTCAGGCCAGAGGCTTCCATGTTTCACATCATCCACCCAGCCTACTGGCTGTTCATGGCGAGGCTGGGGTCATGCACAGCATGAGGGCCTTGGCAGCAAACACTGCATCCCCCTTTCCTTTTATTTATGAAAAGCTCGTGCAGCCATTGCAACCATTTCTCTGAAAATTATTAGCACTGTAGGCACCTTTAACTGCCCATGTTTCCTCTAGCATGAGTGCCTGACTGCTTTACAGTTCTTTGCATTATCACTGTCATGGCCATGTTTATTGCTAACATTCGCTGTGCCAGCACAAGGTACCAAGAGCTGCACTTCCAGTGGAAGCAGTACAGTGAACCCAATATGAGCCCTGCAAGGTGGTGGCCCTTAGGGGCAAGCAGCTTTCACTCCAAGCTTAGCTGGCATATTATACAAGGTTTAAGAAGAATGAAGGGCAGATGGAAAGCCTGTCTACAAATGTCTATCCATTTGCCACTTCTTAGATCTGAAAATTGCAGTTTTCTCCATGTCCATGTTCAAGCTCCGGAACCAGTCTAACAGTGAAACTTCTGGCATTCTTAAGTATTGTTATGCTGTAACATGTCACATTAAGGTCACCTTGGATGTCCTGAGCAGAGCACGCTCACTAACAGGCTGTGAGACAATTTGGGGTATAAACTRGTTTTGGAGCCTGATTTTGGCCTGGATGACAGAGGCTAGAGGAAAAGAAAAACGAATAAGAAGGTGGACTCAGCTGTTAGCGTCTGAGATGAGAATGCTTTGAATATAGAACACCAGATCCCACATTTAGTGGGCAGGCTCTTAAGGCAACCTGCCTCACAGTACCTTCCACTGCACGCGCGCGCGCACACACACACACACACACACACACACACACACACACACACCCGCATGCACACACGCATGCACGCACGCATGCACACATGCACGAACGATTGGCAGGCTCATCTGCTCACCTGGACAAGTTCAGGGCCAGGTAAAGAACCACCTTCATGTGGGCTGCTATATGGAGGAAGACCCCCCAAAATTTCACATTTATTCAGTGCACCCCAAGGTGTGGTGGTTTTTATATTTCCTGGGGAAGAGCCTGATAACAGTAGCTTGTCTATTCTGTGGTAGACAGGCCATGATTCCATGACATTCACTGCCTTTAGGTGCTCAGAGTAGTTTTCTGTGTACATTGAGATCCTGAAAGTTTGACCTGGATGCCAAAACGTTCAGGTATCTCTCGTATGTATCACCATTCCTGGCTGTGGTACCCAGACTGCATACTGTGGCTTATCTGTTGTGTCCCATTTGTGTGCTGGCTAAGATCTGTGCTCACGCCTTCTTAAGTAGCACCATTAATGAGAATTGTACCATAGACCATTGGCCTGGGCAAAAGTCTAAATTCAAAATTTGAAGTCTTTTTTCTCCTGTACTCCTGTCCTTTCATGCATCCCTCATGGAAATCCCACATCCCACCTCTTGTACAATGTAGATTAGGGTGGTCTTAGACTCACAGAGATCCACCCAACTCTTCCTCCTGAGTGCTGAGATTAAATGTAAGTGCCACTACTCTTGGACTTCCCGATACTCTCTTCAGTACAGTTCTATTTTGGGGGACTCCTGCCTCCACTCTAGAAGGCATATCCTTGCATCATGTGCTCCAGAAGTTGCCTAGAAATACATGCTTGTGACTGTACATACCTGTAAAGTTCTATATTCTATCCCATTTGACTGATAGTTTAGCTGGATATATAACTGAACTGGACCTTTTCCTTCCTTTAATTCTTACAACTTTTCTCATGCATTTCTCATTTCCATTACTTATCAGTGCAACATCAGGAACACTCAGTTTATTCCTGTGACTGTTTCCTTCTCTCTAGGAACATTTAAGGACACCATTTTTTTCTGGCATTCTAAAATGCCCAAGTGAAAATCATTGCTATTCAACTGTTGAACAAAATGTCTACCTGTCTCTTTTGATGTGTGTGTACTATTGTCCACCACTTGCCCTTTGTAACTCTTTAGGAGAGTTTTTTCCTTAGCTATTATCCAAGCCCTTTATGGGATTTTATTCTGAGTGTCACAATGTTATATTTCCAAGGACTCTTTTTGTTCTCTCTTTGCTATATATTCACTACCTTGTTTTGCCTTAGAAAATTAATTTCACTTTTTAGCTCTCTGAAAATGTTAGTTGCAAAATTAAAAAGAAAAAAATCTTCTTTACCCTGCATGTGCTTATAGCCCAGACCCATTGTAAAGTCCTCTACTTGGTTTACGTATCATCTTGGGTTCGGATGTGGTTAAGAGAGGCTTTCTCAAATGTCAGGCAATTGCTGGATGTTGCTTAACATTTAGGAACACCACAAGGATGACAGGTACATGGGACTGATGATCATGGAGTTTTCATGGGAGCCCTTCAGGCCCCACTGCCTGTGCCACACCCTCTCTGGTCTGCTCACATTTTTTTTGTGAGTTTCACCATCATTGTTTTCAGTATCTCCATGTCCTCTTTTCTGTTCCTTTATGGCTTTGTATATTTTTTCCTCTTATTATAATATTAAATATGTTCTTAGGACAGAACTAAGATAGTGGCAGTGCTTTAGCTGCATGTATCACTGAAAATATTTCCTTTTATTGTAAATGTCATTCCAGTTAGGCTGGGTTCCGTAAATGATTCTAAGACCAGGATTAAGTGCAGACAGCAATGTGAAGGTGGTCCCTGGAAAGGTCACTGAGAATGTCGAGGCAGGAAAGGTAAGCAAAGGGTGAGTATAGGACCAGACACTGAGAAGACATTGTATGATGGTTTGCATATGCTTGGTCTACGCTGTGGCACTATTAGGAGGTGTGGCCTTTTCCGAGAAGGTGTGGCCTTGTTGGAGTAGGTGTATCACTGTGAGCATGGGCTTTAAAACTCTCTTCCTAGCTGTCTGGAAGCCAATCTTCTTCTAGCTGCCTTTGGAAGAAGAGGCAGGACTCTCAGCTCCTTCAACCCTGTGCCTGCCTGGATGTTGTCATGTTCCTGCCTTGATGGTAATGGATTAAACCTCTGAACCTGTAAGTCAGTTGCAATTAAATGTTGTCCTTTATAATAGTTGCCTTGGTCATGGTGTCTGTTCATAGCAATAAAACCAACTAAAACACATGATCAAGAAGATCTTGCTAAAGACATCTGTAAAATATTTTGAGGTATTTTGCTATTGGACAAACCTCTAGGGTGGATATTCAGTTTAGTTCCTTCCATCTCCCTCCTCATCCATGACCAGTCACTCTGCTATGAGCTTTCCAGTAATAACAGGTCCTTTGCAATGAGAACCTCAAGAGTCAATGTATGTGGAGATTGCACTGATACCATCTGCTGTGTCTTAAAAAATTGTTTCATGTTTCTTCCCTGACCTACCACATTCTGGTCTGCTGACTGATAGATTGCATTGGGTTGCTTTGGATTTCTAAAGAAAAATGCTAGCTTCAGTCATGCCTGATGTGACTCACAATACATCTTCTTGCTAGATGTGGTGATACATTTTTATAATCCCAGCTTATAAGACTAGGGTAGAGGGATCAGGAGTTTAACACTAGCCAGAGCTATATAATGAGTCTTTTTTTTTAAATGACTAAGCTTGGGTTGGAAACATGGCTCAGCGGTTAAGAGCACTGACTGCTCTTCTGAAGGTCCTGAGTTCAAATTCCAGCAACCACATGGTAGCTTTCAACTATCCCTAATGAGATCTGATGCCCTCTTCTGGAGTGTCTGAAGACAGCTACAGTGTACTTACATATAATAAATAAATAAATCTTAAAAAAATAAAATGACTAAGCTTACTCTTCCTAGAACCAACAACGATCTAGTTGAGGCTGGACACATTCAAAGGCATGATGTGACCAGAAAGCTCTCCAGGTTTACCTTCTGCTTTGTAGACAGCTATGGGTATGGGAAAGATTAGAGCTAGGAGATGCAGTGCAGAGTGTAGTATGGGAAACCCTGGTATCAAAAACTGAAAATATAAGAGAGTTCAGGGAAGAAGTTAATTGACAGGTGTCAGCTTGATCTTACCATTAAGTTTTACTTGGAGAAGCACCCAGTCATCAGTTCCTCCTCTTCTAAGACTCTAACTGGTCTCCTAGTCAACTACCTACTTTTGAATGCAAATCAAGGACTCACATTTTCTTCCCCTCTGATGACTTCCCTGTGGGTATAGAGGGGACTCACTGTCCTAAATATCTGTGCTGTGTAAAAAGTGAGTCCATAACCATAGAGCTATACCTGTGATTGTAGAGATAGGAATTGAGTGGTCGGGAGTTAGCAAGTTAGGTGGTCGGGCCAGACCAC
Organism: Apodemus speciosus; assembly: GCA_002335545.1. NCBI lineage: Eukaryota > Metazoa > Chordata > Mammalia > Rodentia > Muridae > Apodemus > Apodemus speciosus. The sequence goes on from BDUI01004988.1 coordinate 18,266, forward strand.
CTAACTTCTGTTCCATGGGTACATATCCAACTGGTGGGTATGCTCCTCTGAAAAGTCCAAGATGACTTCATCAATGCCTAACATCTTTCCCTCTCTACAATAATAGTCGTTGATAGCTGCACTTCCTGAGTAGCACGTCAGGTCTCTATATAATAGACAACAAGGTGGAAACTCAACACGTCTTCTCCTGTGTCCTTTTGGTTACAGGCTAGTCACTGGAGCCCACACAGATTCTAGGGAAGAGGACACATCTGGGAGGCATGTCAAGAATTACCCACAATGATGGTCATCTTCCTCAGCATCTCCTTTCCACATACATGGCCATGCTCTAGAGTCTTTATCTATGAAAAAGTGTTTCCAGCTCATTGCTGATCTTCTAATTTGGGTAGCTGAGTACGTTTCTCTTGTATTAAATATATGTCAAAACAACTCCAAGCACAGAAAAAGTATGCCACTACAAAACACCTTAGTTTGTCCAATTACTGTGCATCAATAAGTGATTCTTTTAAAAACCCTACTTTTTTCTCATGCTGTCATTACTGTGGTTCCCTCAAGCTCAGGTTTTATTCTTTGTCACTCAGGAGAAGTATAGCCTGCTACACTTAGGGCATTTAGATAAGTTCTGGGTGGGGCAATATTCTATCAACCAACCAATGATTTCTTGCCACTTATTAATTAATTAATTAATTATAATAAAGAAAGACATTTGGGACATTTTGTATGGCTCTGGTAATGGTCTCAAGATAATGTTTGAGACATTTAAGCTTTTAGCAGAGCTTCTCTACAGGGACACAAAATGGACAAAATGTAACATGTTGACTTTTGAATAAGGTCGTGATCAAATACAAAGAACCTAGAGTAGCAAGGAGACACATTAAAAGCAAATGTGAATAGAATACAAGAAATAAGAGTTAGGGCATGGCAGCTCAATGGTCTTGAGGCCAACATAATCTCTCAGAGGCACAGTTTCAAGGAACTTGTGTTTGTTTTCATATTATGAAATAGCCAATTTAAATATAAATTGCAACRTGACTACTTACCATCTTTGGTTGACATTAGCATGCTAAGGCAGTCCCTACTCCCAGCTTGACAACTATGCTAGAGTATGAGCCCCAAGATCTACAGCTTATCCTAAAGAACAACCTTTTTTCTTCTTTGAAGAGTTCATAAAACATTCAGAGCTGATCTACTTTTTTATTTTTTATTTTTTTAATAATTCAAGTGAAACAAGGATGGGAAGGATGCTGCTTCACCCAGGTTCTGTGCGTGTGTGTGTGTGTGTGTGTGTGTGTGTATGAAGACCCAAAATTAGATACAATGCTTATGAGTCTTTGACAGTTATGATCCCCTGAACTCAGTACAGACTAAGCAAAGTTTCCATTTGGAATGTGACCTGCAGAGTTGTATCTATTTTTGAATGTGGTGTCCTCTAGAAGGGAGAAGCAACATCACCAAAATGCCTAACTTTTATGGAATTGTTTTTTACATGCCATCAAATAGCAAATGGAGGCTGAGAAAAAATAAGACAGTTACAGAACCAGGGAATTCTGAGAGCAATACTTGTGCTGCTGACTCTTACCCAGCACCTACTCATATTCCCATGGCCCAGATGATTGGTGGGGAATATGTGGATACTTCCATATCCAGGATAGCCCAACTGTGCCTCCTGCATTAAGTATGTGAAAGTTGATCATACACCACAGAAAGGAATGATTACTTAAAGTTTATATTGATTCTTTGAAAATTTCATATAATGTATTTAAACCAGATTCATCTCTTTCCCCCAAGTTTTTCCACATCCTGAATTGTATTGTTTATATTTTTTTGTTTTCTAAGACTTCTGTTTTCAAGGGTCTTTTAACACTGTTACTTACATTGGTGTTCACCTGTGAAGGAATCCAGCTTGTATTTCACTAAGATGGTCACTTTCCCTAGCCTTCCAACAGAAATCATGTAGTTGGTGGGTAGTGTGCATTCAGGAGACAGGTCTGGGGGCGGTGGAAGAGTTTCTGATGCTTTGATGTGGAGAGAAGATAAAGTGTTTGTTGAGGAGAGAGCCCACACATAAAACCAGAAATTTGGAAGAGTGTCCTCTCAATGCAAAKGGATAAAAACTTCTCCCCATATACTGGAGATATCTGCAAGCTCTGTGTTTGCCCTGGCCCTTGAGTAAGCAATCAAACCAAGGCCAGGCTAATCAAAGGTGTGGGCTCTCTGCTTATTATATTCAAGTCACAAGTGCCCTGCTGAGAAATTAAAATACAAATGGATTCAGCACTCAAGTGGAAAAAATAAAACGACAAAGATGGTCTCTAAGGGCAATGACGATCCACAGCTACAGCTCATGGGTTTCCAGCAGAGAAAAAAATGAACCTGGCTCTATTTAGACCTACAGTGGGAAATTATAAACTGCAGGGTACTCAAGATGTGGGTGAGAATACCACCCCAAGCAGAATTGTTACTTCCAGCATCATGCCCTTTCAAAGCAATTCTATTTTAGTATAGTTGTAGAAATCTGAGAGAGTAGAGTTGTAGAGTTTGCAGAAACTGGACTAGAGGTCTATGGCAATCTAATGTTGAAAACAATTGAAATAACTTCAGTGATTAGGAGGGAACAGAAAGCTATAATTAATTTATACTGGGTAATAGGTCACATTAAAACATGATACAAATCTAGAATAGAAAGCAGCAAGAATTTTCAAAACCTAAAGGACAGAATCAGTATAATTGCAAAGCAGATGTCATTAAGACAAAGATGAAGAAAAAATTTATGTTCTGGAAGACAGATTTAAAAATATCAGCAAGGCCAGCATAGAAAAGTACCGAGATAAGAAACTCTAAGGAGATATAGCACAAAGGGAGAGAATGGAGAGAGTAAGGTAGAAAATATTCAAAGCAACAGCTGGTGACTATTCATACTGAATTGTGAGATGATTTCTACATGAACTCAGGGCTCACTTAGTCCTGAATAGAATAAACAAGAGTGAAAACATGGAGACAACATGGTAGAATTGCAGAACAAAACCAGGAAGAATCATCAAAGGCTCAGCTCAAAGGCCTTCCTATGGTTACTACACTGTTGACCACTCATCAGCTCCAGTAGATTCAACTACCATCTCCATGTACTCAACTTCTGCTTCTTAACTCCAGCCGCGACAAATACAGAGCTAGGTACCAGTACTAGATTACCTTGCCAAAACCACAGCTAAACTTGTCATCATCCTAGCCGGCCACTGGCAATATAGGCAGTCTTGTTCATCGTTCTGTCACTTGATGATCTGTCACAATAACCAACAGTTTTAAACTCAGATTTCCCATTGTTTCTCTGTCAGATTCATCTAGATAGTCTCCTCTCTCCTGAACTCATTCTGGCAGCATTGAAGAACACAGTAAAAATGTGCATATCTTCTATAATCATTTCCTTTTCTACATTTTCTTGCCTCTTCTCAAACATCCCTCAAAAGCTTTTCAAGGCCTTTAAGTCTTGTATCACCTGTCTCTGCCCCAGTTCTTTTTCTTCCAGCCTCACTGGCCACTTCTCTAGGATCCTCATCCCACCAAAGTGTTTTTGGCCTCTCTCTCCAGGAAGATCTCTCCCAGTCTCAACACAAGTGAATTCTTTCTTATCCAATACTTCTAGTCATTCTGCTTCTTTACTCACATTTTAATTGTCAATACTTAGCATAGCACCTTGCTAATGGGTCACACTGAACAATATTCCTTTAATGAAGGGTTTTCCCAAGTTCTTATTTAACAGCTGTATCAAATCATTTAAGCCATCTTTTCCAACATGAGTTAAACAGTGTGGTGATGATATGAGTAGAGTTAGGTGCTGGCCTTCATCAGCCGTGAGTATCCTAGTGCTGACTGTGGAAATTGAATTTGTCACCAGTTGCTTGTTTTCTATGTTGCTGTACATGTTTTCAATACTTGCTCAATTGTAATTTCAGATATTTGGCTTGTCTTATACTGGCTTGGTAGGTTTTAACTTTCTTTAATTGCTTTGTACCTGCAGCCAGGATATAGGTATGTTAGACTGGTGCTGGGCACATATATAGCCTCTGATTTCTTTCCTATATTCTCATTTTTTTCTAAAGGTGGCAGAGTCTACTAGCCAGGCTTGTACCCCCTGAATCCACACTTTTGGGGGCCTTATGTTTGTCTTTATTTTCTTGCAACAAGAGTTCCTCTATTAAACTAACACCAAATGTGTGAAGATACACCAGCAGCAAGGGAGTCAGGCGTCAGAATTTATTTGACAGGTGAAATAAAACGGAAGGAGACCCCCACGGTAAGCACAGTGTTCTTTGTGTCCTCGGATTTCTGGTGAGGACAATTCCACAAGAGAAAAAGCTGTAAATCACAAACCCACATTGGCTTCATTTCTTACTAGAAAATGATGATTTCAAAGGAAGAGATTTAGAAAACTTAGTTTTGCCCATTTATTCCATTGAGGTATGTCTGTGCGCCAAAATGCTATAGACTGAATGTTTGTGTTGCCATTGGATTCTTATGTTGAAGCCCATTTCCCAATGAGGAGGGGAGGGGAGGCCTTTGTGGTAAAGAAGTGGAGCTCTTATTCTAGCGTTAATTCCCTTATAGGAAAATGAGCAATACGAGCATCTTAATCTTCCGTATAGGGCACAGGACATAGATGCCTGTAACCCAGAAAAGAGCCCTGACCACAACCTACTGGCACATGAGTTGTCCTGGAGTCCATGAAAGCTGCTTAGTCTATTCTCTACCTCCCCCAAACCTATAGTTACTAGTACAAAATTTATATCCTGGGATTCTTCATTCCAAGTGGGGAAAAAAGGTGTTTCCTCTTTTGAGCCAGTTTTCAGCTTGATTGCTTGTCTCCACTGGGATTGTTCTTGAAATATATTTGAGCATTGAGTTTCTGTTATTTCCAATTCCTTGAGATACTTCAACCCTTCAGTGAAAAATGCCTTCTCTTCCTCAGCGATGTGCACTTGTTACTCTTCTCATTGCTGTGACAAATACCAGACCAGAAGCAACTCTCGAGAGGAAGCACATATTCGGGCCCACTGTTTGAAAGGATACAATCTACCATGGTAGGGAAAGCCTAGTGGTGGTTCATGTTAGTGGGATTTGCTCATGTCTTAGAAGAAAAAGAAACAGACTAGCTAGGCTAAAAGTGTGGCTTTGGTATAACCTTCCTTATTCTTGCAACACACATCCTCCAAGTAGGCCTCAAAGGTTCTATGATCTCACAAAACAGCACTGCCAGCTAGGAATCAAGTGTCCAMACATTTGAGCCTATAGAATATATTTTATACCCAGAYCATAGCAAGTYGCCAATCTGGCTAGTTTTATGTCAACTTGATACAATCTACTTATTTSGCAAGAAGAACYTCAAYTGCAAATATCCCCTCACCATATTGRCATCTGAGACTTTTTCTTCGGATGATAAATGTGAAGGATCTAGAAAATCATTGAGTGGTGATACTGAGCTGGTGGTCCTGGGTGCTGTAAGAAAGCCAGGTCAAGTACCAGTAAGTAATACTCCTCCATGGCCTCTGCATCACTTTCTGACTCCAGGTTCCTGTCCTGCTTGAGATCCTTCTCTGACTTTCTTCAGTGATGGACTATGATATAGAACTGTAACCTGAAATAAATTCTTTCCTCTCCAAAGTGCTTTTGGTCACAGAAATAGCAACCTTAAGTAAGACAGAGCCTATGGACATACCTATCCCTCTAGCATTGCCCATCCTCATCAAAAAGGACACTTAACTTATGAGGCAAGATTTAATGTGACATGTACGCAAAACAGACATGATTCTGCAGTGTGGTCTGTTTCTGCTCAAGTTAATGGATGCTGAGACATGCAGAGAAGACTACCATTTGCTCTGCCTGTGTGCACACCACTCCTTCCCTGTKCAGTCTCCTGGGTTCCGTATTTGGAAGCAGAATGCAAAACTCCAAGCATGCCTATATCAACTTCTTTATGAGAGCATCTAATTAAGTGCCACCTGTCAGACACAAGCTAGCAAAAAGCTTCTTGTTTAGAATAAATTCAAAAGCAAAGATAGGACATTTACTTTTAACAAACTCAAAAGAATAAGAAGGTAAGACCCCCTGTCCCTTGGGGTGGTACTGTACATGGCTCAACGTGATTACACYATAGTCTTCCTATAGACCTCTTGGTGTCTGATAGGCATTAATAGCTTACTYAGAACTATTTACAGGTTTCAAGTGAGATACTAGATTAGAAAGGGAAGGTTTCCCCATAGATATCACCACTGGGAGAGGAGTAGCTCAGACATAGATATGAGAATTTCCTGAGGAAGGGCGTGCATCTGCCCCCTTCTTTCCACTTAGAGTATGTCCATGAGGGATGAGATTACGTGTTAGCACACCCAGGTAAACGGTTATCCTTTAGTTCTATCCTTGTTAGAGGGTATTTCAATTTATGTTAGAAAATTTCTGGAGCTAGCCAGCATGGAGTACACTCACTGCAAACCTCTAAAGTAGAAGGAGGAACACTTCTA
>BDUI01004988.1:96359-109348 GCA_002335545.1 Apodemus speciosus
CAAGAGAGATCCAAGCTTAAGTCTTGAGCCAATCAAAAATAGTGATCTTAGAAAACCAGCCTCTGCTCTGAGATGGTGTACCTGAGAGCTAAGCAGTGTGAGGAAAAGGAATGTGAATGAATACTGCCAGTCAAAGTCTATAAAATATGTCTTCACTATGATCAAGGAACTATAATCAAGGGATGGCTCAGCAATCTGGGAAGGTAAATGGAACATAGGAAAAGCCTAGCAGATCTGAGGAAGCAAAACCAGAAATCTTAAATCTCATCAGCATACAAAACCAAAGCTTTCAAATCCAGCGCCATTACTTGGGATGGTTTGGCAGAAGTTGAAAGAAGAAAGAGATCCCTATAAACTAGATTTCCACACCACAGGGTCACACCTGCAAAAGTCAAAGTGAAATAAGGATATTTCCAAAGGCACAAAACTGGGAGGATTCACCACCAGTGCATTCACTCCAAGGGAAATGCCAGGTAGGTGGGGAACTATCAAGTGAAGAGCCAAAGCCTGGGAGGGTGGGGATCACATCATCTGGAAGACGAGGCCCACAGGATCAAACAATAGCATTACTGCCTTAAGGATGAATATGTGTTGTTCTAGTTACCCAGCCATTTACACACCCATCTAGTTTGAGCTAAAGAAGAAGATAAGAGAAGCCCAAAGTTATATCTTGGAAAAGATTAGTGAAATTGATGTTTTATATGATACTGGCAAAAGTCAGATTCAAAAGCCTTATTAACTTCTTGTTTTTCCCCAAGGGAAAAATAAGCTTAGTCTTCCATGTTAAGAAACTGCCAGGGCAAAGGGTCAGAAGATTGCAGAGGAGCCTATTTGGGGAACAAAAAGAGTCAACCAATAAAATGGGAACCAAGTATCAAAATTTCGAGTTTCCCAAATAGAGTCTTCAGGCCACAGAAAACCTGCACACTTGAGAACACTCTTACTCTAACACAGAAAAGTGCTGGAGGGCTGGGTCATGGCTAAGCACTGATGGGGAGAGGTCACAGAGCTCCAGTCATGTCTGCACCAGCGTTTCCTGTGTCGCTGACCATGAGGTTAAGTATTACACATCAAGTAAGACAGTTGTTGAACTGTAGGATAGAGACAGGCTCAGTAATTCAGGATGCTGAAGTGTGCAGTTCTCAGAAAGGTACCTACCTGGAGAATCGGCAACAAGAAAGGGAGCTGCTGCAGTCTACGTGTTCTGAGTCCACAAATACATTTTTGCCCTATGGGTCTGGAATAAACTGAGGTACTACTGTAAAGTACATCTGTAAAGTACAGCCAATCTACTGGTCAGTAGGAACAGTCAGATTAGCAATGGTGCCAATGAGCATTACACAACAGAGCCTGGAAAAAGAGCTCAAAGTGAGTGTCTAGGGGCCCAGAATGTTGTAGTATTGAGCCCCTTGGAAGCATCTGTTCTGTAGGCTGCACAGCCCTCCCTGTCAGAGAAGGCACATCTGAACACACATTCTCACAAACACAAATATGTAGCTTAAAAAGACAATTTCCGAAATTAATGTGGGAAGAAAAAATATCCAACCAGCCTTGTCAGCAGTAAAGTAATTAAAGCATTAATCTGAGGTCTTTCTCTGAATAAAGCCCTAGGTAGGGACAGGCAGCCCTACCAGTCAACTTCACCTAAGGTTAAACTAGTCAGTGATTTGTTTTAGGCTGGAGAGAACAAACAAAGTGGAGACTGCAAGAAGCACAACCACAATGCCAAAACTCAATGAAGAAATTACAGCAAGAGATAATGGGGAACAACCTTAAGTCAGAGGCAGAAATACAGGCAAACAGAAGCACAATTCTGTAGGGCGTGAAAGGTAGGCTGGGAGTGTGTTCTGCAAATGTAAGGCAGCTCGATGCTTTCTAACCAGTCCACACACTTACTCCATTAGCACAGAACAAGAATTCCCTCAGAGTTCATTTGTCATTGGCACAAACATGTTTAGATAAAATCAATATCCATCTATGACTGAAAAGGGCTTAACAATCTTTCTTAACAGTGAAATGGTGGCAACTTTCCCTGGAAAAGTTGAGAGAGGCAAATGATGCTCTTGGGGTCCCACAGGCTTTTTTGCAAGTGCAGTAGGGAAATGTAAAAAGACAAAAGGTTGGGGATACAAACTTCAGATGTAAAACAATAAAGACTACAGCTAGTGAGGCCTAAAGAGGTCATTACTGGTGCTTGAGTGGGCTCAGGATTCTGATCATGCAGAAGCTAGGAAAGGGTACCCAGTTCTTCTATCAGGAGGATTCTATTTCGTAACTTTAGTGATGATTACGTGGCTACTTGCTTTAAGATAATAAACAAGCTTGATAATATAGGTGTTTAATTTCAGAATACAGGATATAGAAGCAGTAAGATTGTATGTGTTCAAGGCAGGGTTGGGGTATATAATGGGATCCTGTCTTCAGATAATGAGTAAACAAACAGACAACTTCTTATTTTATATAATTATATCTGTATTCAATCCATAACATGATGACATATACAGAAAGCATGAAGAATACCATTAATTGTATTTGCAGTAACTTCTTTTTAGCTCCTTTTCTTTCTTTAAATAATTCCTTGGTTCTGAAGGAGCCAGATGATGCAGCCTGGGAGCCCAGGGCACAGGTATGTATGGGACAGATCTTAGATGTGGCCTTTGGGACTTGGATAATCATGTTCCTCCCCTCTCTGCGCTCAGCTGTTGAGCTTGTAATGAAACCCTTGGAGGCCAGTAGCAGACTATGCTGAAACTCAGTGCCATCACTATAAGTCCTTTCTTTCCTCACAAGCCTTCTTCCCACTGTCCTTCATTGTGCTGGCCTCAATTTGTGTTTCCAAATGAGTTCTTAGTGCTCTAATAGTGCCACAGTTTTGAGGAGTCTGGAGGAGCTGGGGGCTCAGAGATCTTCCTCTCACCATTTCTAACTCATTCCTTACATAGCACATCTCAGTTCTCACAGGAGATACAGTGGGCCCAAGCACTAGCTCTCACTTCTAAGGACCAACTTTGCCTCTCTGAGAAAGAATTTCATTCTAGGTCAAAGTGAAAATTGAGATGTCGGAAGAAAAACAACAAATGCAGTCCTATCCTATACTGTTTAATAATGTTTGATCTTTAATAGAGAAGTGTAAGGTGGCACGACACAGCTCTGGGAAGGAAGCCAAGCCCTGAGACATCATCTTAGGGAGCAGGAAGCATGTGTAATCTTGTTCCGGAGCATAAAGTCAGATCTCCTTGGCTCTCAGCCTCCTCTCCCAAACTTCACAGTGGACATCTATCACCTGTCTCCTGGGGGCAATGCCAGAGCTTCCTTTCAAATATGTGCTATAAGAGGATAAAGGGGTGGGGGAAGCCACATGGATTGGAAAGGGAAGAAGGGGAGAATGCAGAGAAGTGATCACCAGTCTCCTTGAAAGTGCAGAACATTTCATATTCAGCATAACCATGCCAGGCATTGACACTCCCCTGTTTTCTTAGATGTTAGCATCCCAGTGAGAAGGGCTAGGTCCTGCCACTCCCACAGTCTGTTCTTTAGGCAGGTGGGTGCTGTGTGAGTAATGACACATCACACACAAGGCAGAGACTGAGTGGGGCTGAAGATTGAGCTGAGGACCAGAAAGACTTGTCCAGATGTCAGATAAGCCACTGTGGATGGGACAGTGGTGGACTAAAGAAATAGGGAGGAATAATTCCCACAGACAAACTCTAGGGTGAGGGTAATACTGTCACTGGAGACATCACATTCAATGATTTTCAGTGGAGCTCTTGGAAAAATAAACACATCAACATAAAAACCTATATTATTCTGCCTGCAGTTTGACAAGTGGAGGGAAAAATCTCAACAATTTACTATAACAGATTTTCAAGGCAGCTTACAAACCTTGTATTTTTTCCATCAAAAAAGTCTTAACAGATGTGGCACATCCCCAAAATCCCAAATCCGACTCATGTGTGTTAGCTAACCAACCAACCAAGCACGGCCTAGGCATGGACAAAACCACAGCCACTATTGGCATCATCTGGTGCCCTGTGAGGAGCCACGCCTACTCTCTGAGCAATGTCCTGGTAGTAGATCCAAAGAGATGTTTGCCTTTGTATTTCCAGAAAATGAGCTGAAATCACTGACAAGAACCCCACAAACTAGCCATATGAAATAAGCATTATTGTCTAGAAAAAGACAGAAGAGATACAAACTTACTTCACTTGGAGATTGAGACATCTCTCCTGCTCTAGCAGAGTATATCTGATGGACGGTTTCACATTCAAACTATGTGATATTCAAACTCCAGAGAAAATATAAGAACCTTTTGCAGTGGTTCTCAATCTATGCATTGTTACCACATTGGGGGTCGTATAGTAGATATCCTGCATATCAAACATTTATATTACAATTCATAGCTAGCAAAATTCCAGGTATGAAGTAGCTATGAAAATAATTTTATCATTGAAGCTCACCACAACAGGGGGAACTGTRTTAAAGGGTCTCAGCACTAGGAAAGATGAGAACCACAGACTTTATGGCATCTCTGGATTAGCCTGCCTTAGCCTCAYTAACTGGAACAGAGTCCTTGCCCTGAGCTCCTCTCTGCTCTTCATAGCAAACACACAGAAAGATCCCTCTCTGCTAATGAGACTGTATCCTTRTGCCCAGCTTGGGGCAGCCTGGCACCTACACACATTCCTGCTCAGCACCTTGCCTTTCAAATGCTCCCATGCCTTTCTTCCTGTCCTGTACTTTTCCTCCTGAGGATCTRCCTCCCAGACTTCCTTCTTCCTCTGAGGAAGACTCCTTAACTTTAGTTCAGGCTGTCCCAGGAAGCAAGACCTCTCTCCTGGAGAGGTTGCTCTACTCCACGCTCCCATCCTGTAAGTAAGGATAAATCCTGGGATTCTGAGGATGATGATCTTCCTTCTTGGGCTTGCTAACTCTCATCATACAGGGTCTCTCCACAAAGCCTCTCCCATCATTTTCAATATGGAATATCCATGCTGTCGGGACTCTTTGAAGATCAAGCAAACTCTATTTGATCTGCTCGAAGAAACATTACACACACACTCTGTACAAAAATGTCCATGCATGCACACACATGTACATGTGTGATACTCTCAAGACAAATAGAGACTAGAGTTGAGTGGCAGTCTGCCTAGTATGCTGGATGCCCTCCCTTGAAAGCCTAGCATTATAACATTAATTAAGCAAATAAACAACAAGGCTGCCATTTACATTTCTTCATTAACATTCAATATTWCCATATTTCTCTCATAGCAAAGTTCAAAGGGTGTTGTTCTGTGTGCTGCGTTCAACTGCTATATTCCATGTATTGTTTGCATTCTTTTAACTGAAGTACAATAAACTTACAGAGAAGTGTACAAACCCCAAGTGTGAATAGAGCCCCAGGAGTTTTCAGTGTGTGGTCAACATGAGCTCAAGAACTAGAATGCCCCAATTCCCATGGGCTCCTTCCTGTGCCATCTTTACAGGGTCTGCTGTTCTGTTCTCTGTGGTATGACTTTCTGGTCCTAGAAGGGTTCTATCCCATTCCCTCTGGAGTATGCTCCTCAGGTTGTCCCTCACTCTAGCATCTGAGGACTTTCCTATGCTCACCTACTTCCTCACTAGTCCCTCTGGTTCTTAAGTCTTAGCTCTACCTTGGCCAATACGTGTATCCAGACTTCTCCCCTGAAACCCAGTCCACCTGCCCTGTACCTCTATTCCAGGCCAACACACTTGCTGAAGCCAAGACAAACCTCTAGCCCCATCCTGCTCCTTTGACATAGCTACCTTCCTGTTGTGTAATGCTCCAACTCCCCCATTTACTGTCCCTTCACATCGCAATACAGACTCATAGGGCATTCTTCCAAAAAGACATTGCAGTCTCTCTACTTATAAAGTGCTTGGTATCTGCAGTAGCCCAGTTCCACTGGCTTTCTTCTGGATTATAGAGACAGAGCCCCTTTAACTTTCGGGTTCTGCTGCCTGCTGCCTTCTGTTGTAATAGCACATGGCTCATCAYGCACCTAAATGTTTCCTACTCCTTTTTACAGATAAAGGTCCTTGGGCCTGCTCACACCAACATAACCTTCCCTCTGTCCTCATTTCCAATCCTGACANGTGCTGCGTTCAACTGCTATATTCCATGTATTGTTTGCATTCTTTTAACTGAAGTACAATAAACTTACAGAGAAGTGTACAAACCCCAAGTGTGAATAGAGCCCCAGGAGTTTTCAGTGTGTGGTCAACATGAGCTCAAGAACTAGAATGCCCCAATTCCCATGGGCTCCTTCCTGTGCCATCTTTACAGGGTCTGCTGTTCTGTTCTCTGTGGTATGACTTTCTGGTCCTAGAAGGGTTCTATCCCATTCCCTCTGGAGTATGCTCCTCAGGTTGTCCCTCACTCTAGCCTCTGAGGACTTTCCTATGCTCACCTACTTCCTCACTAGTCCCTCTGGTTCTTGTCTTAGCTCTACCTTGGCCAATACGTGTATCCAGACTTCTCCCCTGAAACCCAGTCCACCTGCCCTGTACCTCTATTCCAGGCCAACACACTTGCTGAAGCCAAGACAAACCTCTAGCCCCATCCTGCTCCTTTKACATAGCTACCTTCCTGYTGTGTAATGCTCCAACTCCCCCATTTACTGTCCCTTCACATCGCAATACAGACTCATAGGGCATTCTTCCAAAAAGACATTGCAGTCTYTCTACTTATAAAGTGCTTGGTATCTGCAGTAGCCCAGTTCCACTGGCTTTCTTCTGGATTATAGAGACAGAGCCCCTTTAACTTTCGGGTTCTGCTGTCTGCTGCCTTCTGTTGTAATAGCACATGGCTCATCACGCACCTAAATGTTTCCTACTCCTTTTTACAGATAAAGGTCCTTGGGCCTGCTCACACCAACATAACCTTCCCTCTGTCCTCATTTCCAATCCTGACAYTCAGCGGTTTCCTMGCTTCAGTCATGCCAGTTCATTCTTCGTGAGTGCCGGGCAAGTTCTTATCACAGAGCCTTTGTCCTGGTTGTTTCTGTCAGGAAGGCTATTTCTCAAGAGTGCCTCTTGTCGTCATAAACTGACAACCTCCTTAGCAGTCCCTTCTATGACCACTCCTTAAAATTTTATCTCCCATATCAATTTGTAATGTTATCTCTCTCCTTCATACTCTTCTGGGTTTATTCTTGTTTTTCCACTGCCTGTGTTCACTGCAAGTCCAACTTTACAAAGGGAAAGTTTGACCTGTCTTGTTTACTACAGTAAACCCTCGGTACCTGGATCATGGCTGACACATTCTGTGTGTTCAGTAGACACAGGCACATGGGTACACTTCAAGGAGATGCTGACCAGCTCTGTAGGACTCCTGTTCCTCTAGATCTTCAGTGTCATAAGAAATTTCCCCTTTCCCCTCATTTTCCCAGTTCCTTTTGCTGCCCCTATCCATAATGTTCCTAATCTGGTTCTGAGTACCCATCTCCCATTTAATTATTTCTGTAATGTTGCAGTTCRTAAAGGAAAGAAGCATTTTATGAAATGAAATGAAATCAAGGCATAATAAAWGCCTCAAAGAGAAGATTCTGCTAGTCACTGCACTCATGCAATCCCAGGGCCTGTGGTGYAGATCCAGACCCAAAGTCCCTGGGGAGTGTGTCTAACAGCAGTTTCATGACAACATCTGTTCCAAGGGACAGAGTGCAGGGCCACAAAGTCAAATACTACCATTTCCTCCAGGGATCCCTGTGGTAYACATTCTTCAAGTGGGGTGTGGGGGCAGRGGATTGAAGGATTGAGGGATTGAGGAGGTAGTCCTGTGATCTTAGGAGTGCTTGTACATAGATAAAAGAGTTCTGCTGAAGCAGGCTCCATTTTAAAGGCTAGGAGTGCCCAGCATTTGACCCTGTGTACCTCTGTGCTTTCTGAGACAACTTTCTGGAAGCTGTCTTAATCCTTGAAACGTTCTTTTCCATTTTAATGAAGATATTAATTTTTTTTACTCATTGGAGGGATTAAAGAAGATAAAGTGTGGGCATTAACTGTCTTACCGCACTCAGCAAAATGTGGACTTTATGTCTCCTCACAACCTTGGTTGGAAACACCAGTTTCTAATTTGATCTGTGYAGCCCATACCTTTCTCTATAAACTGGTTTATAGAACTGGCTCTCATTAGGGGGCAGATGACACCATGAAAATGAAGTAGGCAGAAAGCTACACTTGCTGGCTGTCACTCTGCTTCTATATTGAGTTCTTTGTTACAGCTCAGGGCACRATGACAGATATCCCTGTCAGACTCTATATCCTGAACCTCCCAAGCCCACCCTCTGCCACAACAGGGTATTTGTGACCCTAGTTTCCATGAGATCACTTGGGTGTTCACACTGACTGCAGTGGAAATCAGCCAGTAAACTTCTTTTTTAAAAAAATGCAGGTTTCCAGGCCCTACTCCAGGGGAGCGGGCCGGTGCTGGGGAGGTAATGTGCTTTCCAAAGCATTCTCATCCGAGAAGGAACGGAGCTTTATTTAACAGGGCCACATTGTGAGATGCAGTCTCTGACACACAGTGAGTACTCAACAGTATCACTCCTGGTTTTTTGTCACTACTCTTAGTTTGATCTCACTCTCAAGGCTTTCAGAACTCCTGTCTACCTCTTTCCTGGCATCCTCCTGCCTGCCCGCAAATCCAGATTGCTTGGACARTTGTGGTGCCCAGCAGGGTACCATTGTGTTTTCTGTTTGTGCWCCCTCTGGGAAATTGTGCRTGTGGAAATTATTTTGATGCCATGCTGTGGGYCAGGAAACAGGCATGGAGGGATTAGGACAAGGGCAGCCATCCATTTTTTTCACCACTGATTTAATCTCCCCCARCCCTCACCCCTGCTTAACTTCCCTGAAGTCCTGAGTATTTCTATAATCTCACTGAGCTCTTGCTTTGACAACAGAGAGGCACAGTTGACTTGCTAGTGGATACTGAGATAGTTTTTGTGAGAAAGGAAARGAAACCACTACAACAAACAACTAAAGTCACATGTGGATGTCCAAGATTTCTTGTAAGCAGCACCACAGCCTTGGGGAGCATAGCTTCAGAACAGAGCTGGGCTGGGCTGTAGCTCCTCCCCCCTCCCCTTTGCTCAGCTCCACAGCTGAGCACTCTGGGGCCTTGACAACATCTGCAAAGAACCTCCAGAGAAGGCACCGGGCTTCTCCCTCCAGGCCCCAGGATTAGAAGTCGCAGCTGGCATTGTCCAGGCCAGTGTTGATTCAATTTAGAGCCTGATTCTGAGTGTGTCTGTTCTATTCCATGCCATGCACTCTCCTCTTGGCAGCTGCATGCTCTCCTCAAATGGCCTGGAGATTTCTTTCCTGTCTGCAGTTTGGGATGCAGAGGCATAAACAGAATGCGCAGCAGCCTCCTGGCTGGGCTGAGCTTCTGGGAAGTGTTTCAGCATAGAAGCCCCATCTAAAAAGCACTTGGACATGGGCCCTGCAAAGAAGACTCCTTCCAGACAGTTCTATTGGAAACAGCAGCACAGCTCTGGGTTCCACAGCAGTGAATCCATTCTCTAAGTATAGTRCAAAGGACACWGGGGAGGAGGAGGAGCAGGGACYATYTCTYYCTTCTCCACCAGCAGAGACTTACCCCTACCCTCTGCAAGAAAGTGAGCCTTATCTCCAAAAAAAGATCACTAGGAGCTGGTACAGAAGGTGCACTTTATATTTCCTTCCAAACATTAAAAATCATCTTGATCATTAAAGGTATTAAACAACTTGAATCCTTCTACATCCAAGAGGTTCTTACCATATAAAGAGCCACTTAATTTTTGAGATGAGATTCTGAATGCTRTAATATCTTTGGCCACAACTTGCTCTACCTAGAAGAGGACAGGGCTTCACTGCAGAATATGTGAGGAGGCAGAGATCATCTGGGCTGATTTTCTATAGACAGGGCAGACTGTACTCACCATGGATTCCTAACACAGGTCTTTTYCCAAAGCCTCAGGTACCCACATCTGTATTATGGGCAGTATCTTTGGAAGCCAAGCTCATCTGAGCCTGCCTCAACTAACCCAGCAATCTGGCTGGGATCGGTAGCAGGTTTGATAAAGCTGGCCTCAGAGTGGACACATAGGCCACCGTTCCTAGATCCATCTCATTTGTCTAGGGTTCCCAGTACCCTGGAAAGAGGTGATACCTCTGCCTGTGAAACACAAGATGAGAACACCACCCCCATTCCAAAGCTTGATGTTAAAGTTCAGCTCTGGTTTCCATGCATTGTTGCCTGTTCATCTGTACCCAGAAGAGCAGATTTGACATGTTCTGTGATGTCACAGATTTGAAGTGCAAGATCCAGTGTCTGGATGCAGTCGGTAGCATGTTTAACTCATGAGACAGAACCACATGGCTGCTGTGCATTCCGTTTATGCTTCTGCATTCCAAACTGCAGACAGGAAAGAAATCTCCAGGCCATTTGAAGAAATCATGCAGCTGCCAAGAGGAGAGTGCATGGTATGGAATAGAACAGAGCTACCTTTTTCCACTTCATTGTCTTGATCCCCCTTTATTAGTGAGGGTTATTATTTAACCCAGACTTAAGGCACTATAGGTAGGAGAAGACTGCACTCACCATGGATACCTGAAGCAGGTCTTACTCCAAAGCCTCATGTACTGTATGAACAGTGCCTTTGGAGGCCTTGGTAGCCAAGCTCATCTGAGCCTACYTCATCTTACAATTGCCTAGGTCCAGGAATCTGGATATCTACACAAGTTTATACTTGGAAATCATGGTCTGCACAGACCCTCCAGGCCAGGGCTTGCTCTAGAACAAGCTCTTAGAATGACCTTAGGGGTCCAGGATCACTCACCCTAGTGCTTATCTTCCAGAATGAGACCAAAGAACAGCACAGAACTGGCATTGTACCCTGTTCAGCCCTCCTTGTCTGATTCCACATGTGCCCCCGACACCTGACCACATACCCTGTCCAGTGTACCCTRCCTCCTCCTTTGTTGGTGGCATAAAGAGAGCTATGCAAGGGCTCCCTTGCCACAGCAGTCCAAGAGTCATCAATTCAGAAGCCATCTAGAAGTAACTACAGGTTTAGGCAGGAAAGCCATGTTCAAAGCAGGAAAAATCTATTTCATGTATGTCAGTTGTTTACAGCCTCAGTCTCAGAATTCTATAAGCCAACCAGAGTATAATGGCATCCCAAGGAGTCATCTACCCCAAATGCACTGGAGTCTCTAGTACTCTCTGCTACATGGGTCTGTCTTTCTCCCTGTTCTGCCTTGGATAGTGGTAATGGGAGGTGGTGATGGTAATTTCATGCTTTATTAGTGTATATAAATGCCTTTCTTTGATGCATAAGAATAGGAAGACTGTCTCTTTCTTTGCTAGGAAAAACTTCTTTCAAGACCTGGTTTCCAATGGGGTACAGTATAGTAAGATGAGCTGGGAATTGGTAGCTTTAGAGTATCCCACTCAGCATGGGTTCACATGTACTGCTGGGGACCAGGCTCCTTTATATGAATTTTTTTTAAATAAGCCTTTAACAAGGAAAACGAATCTCATTTTCACCCTTCTAGCCAGGATCAGTGTTTACAATGTTATCTCTAATATGTTCCAGATGTTTTTCCCCCACAGTGACACACCAAGTCTCATTTAAAAGTCAAGCCTGCAAATATCACCTGCCCTCTGGCAGGTTGGATGCCTGCTTTGGTCATCAGTTCTGATTCTGAAGGCAGTGCCACCACTGTAAGGACAAAACTGAGTCACTAGGAGGTAAAGCAACCTAACAACAACCACAACCCTGCCTAGCACTCTGAGAGACTCCAGCTTCTTGCATACAGACACCCCTCATGGCAATGGACAAGCTTCCGTGGGGATGGTATGCTTGCCTGAACATCTCCCTGTAGTATATATAACCAGTGWATGGAGGTCTTACCTCATGGGACAAGTAGAAGGCTGCGATGCCCAAAGGCCAGAAGCAGCAGAGCATGGAGAAGACGCTGAGTCCCAGGTGATCCCGTGGGGGCATCATGAGGAAGTTGTCCTCACTCTCCGTGTCACTGGAGTAGTCACTCTGGAGAGACAGTGGGAAGGACAGGAGGGACATCAGTAAAAAAGTAGCCAAATGCCACTAGACTGAAGCAGGCCCTTCCTGGATGCTGTTCTAGATGCTATTGCTTATGTTCATGTTATYATGATCATCTGCAAGTGTAAACCTCAAACAATAGTGCATCAGCAGAAAAACTGACCAAGAGCAGGGAGAGCAAAGGCCTTCCCAGTCCAGACCTCTTAGACAGTTCAATGGCAGGCCAAATCTGATGGAAAACAATTGTGGTACAAATGGCCCTCCAGCTCACCATAGTTCAACTTATAGTTTTTAAAAAGTTTATCATAGAATTCTCCAGGTATTAAACACATTCTAACTTAGGACATCTTAGACTTACAGTGAGTTTATTCATGAGGCCAGTGAGAAGTATCACATTTCACATACCTTCAAAATCTTGGTGTGGGTTTATGGGTATTAAAAATGGTGACCTTGGGAGACTTCCAGGACACATGCCTTAGCTGCATTTTGCTTTTGTACTCCACATATGGGGAGGACAGTGTGGATGGAGGAAGAATTGCTGTCTCTGGATACCCTCCAGTTTCCTTTGATTCTGATCTGAGTCAGGATATAAAGGGCCTGAGCTCTCCACAGCTGTGAAGCCTCCCTCATGGGAATCTGACAGCTGTTCTGGGAGAAGCTGCTGATAGATGTAGCTCTCCCTTCACTGTGATACAGTGGCACATGGGATTCTCATAGGCCTGGGGAGAATTTCSTGGGAAATCTGCTGTTAGGTGGTTTGGTGAGTGATCTGGGAATACCAGGGAAGATGATTCTAGAACTCAGCAGTGGGCAAACGACAAYTTCGCAATAGCTTGTAGGTCCTGTGCATGCTTGCTTCCCAGATGGACACCCCTGGCTGGCTTCATCCACCGTAGATTTTTACCTCATCAAACACCA
>BDUI01004989.1:45779-60903 GCA_002335545.1 Apodemus speciosus
ACAGCACTTGCAGCCTCTTATGCAGATATGCAAACACCTGCTGCACTGCTTCGATGGAAGGCCACCCCTCTCACTGCCTTTAGAAGTGTGTGCAGGTTGTGAATGTATATTAATTCCTTATCATATAATTTAAGTTTAGGCAGTGTATGCAATTCGAAGCCTACTTATGTATGTGCAATATAACATTAGTATCTAGCTAGATTTCTCTATGGAGCAGAATCGTGTTCCTAACCTATATCGTAAATTAAGTATATTAGAGAGTATTTCTGGAAATTGTTGTATGAAAAATAAAATGCTGTCTTTTGTTCTTTAACATCTACAGTATGTGCTGGCATCAGTGACACTGCTATGCAGGCATGTTGCTACATGTCATTTATAAAGTGTAATAAAATGAAAATCTCTCACCTACACTAATAAACAGTTTATCTAGATAAACAACTCTTAGAATGAATATTGTAGATGCCTTTAGGGTTTTAGACATTTAATTAAAATGTAAAAAAAGTATTAACTGTCGGCTTTTAGATATCAACATTTTTTTTTTTCTTGAAAGAATATGTTGTAGCCTGAAAACACATTTCTGATATTCGCTGGGAATAAACGTGCAATGCTATTTTCCTTTCCTTCATGAAAATGAGGCTAAAAAGGCCTAGTATAGAAATCAGAAGACAAAATGGCTTCCTGTGCACGCCTTTCTGTTCCCTTGGGTGGCATCCCCCAGAGCCAGGGTATCAGAGCAGGAATTGGGGGTCCCTGCTCTGATAATTGCCAGTGGCTGGAGGGAACACTCCTCCTCCCACACTTTTGCCATCCTCCTCCTGCGGTGCAATCATTTACAGTGAAGGTCAAAGCAAAGGGCTTTCTTTATTTTGCCCGTGTGATTTTGATGTTGGACACAGGGAGGCAGGGCAAAGCAATGGCAGAGAGCAGGCAAAGGGAAAACCCAGCAGCTGCCCAGGGAACACATTCACATTCCCTCCCAGAAGAGAATGTGTGGAGCTTCAGAACAGCCTGCCTAACCCCAAGCATACACTGCGATACCGGAGACACATGAGACCGTGGCTCCTTATTTTGATGTTGTCCCCCTTAAAGTTGTTTCAGGCTTTTTGTTTTT
Source organism: Apodemus speciosus (assembly GCA_002335545.1). NCBI lineage: Eukaryota > Metazoa > Chordata > Mammalia > Rodentia > Muridae > Apodemus > Apodemus speciosus. The sequence continues at coordinate 46,891 of BDUI01004989.1, forward strand.
GGTTTTGTTTTTTTGTTTTGTTTTTTTTTTCTTTTGAGCCAATTTTTCTCATCGTCCTTTTTCTGTAATCASCTCGGTCTCTCTAAATGCATAGATTACACAGTACAAATATATCTGCTGAGTATTCTATTGTTCAATTCTTGTCCATTTAATCAGAATCAGAATATGCTTTAAAGGCAGAAAAAAGATTTAAAAAATATTCCACATATTGTACTGTAAAGCAGTGGTKGTTTAGTGTGCTGAAGAATTACACAGGACACTTGTCCGCAAGTTGATTATATGTGAGATATTCACAAAGCACGCTGTGGTCCTTGAAATGCAAGTGCTTCAGGGTTTCTTCTAGTCTTTTTCTGTATTTTTAAAAATCCAAAACACATTGAGTTCCTGTAACATGGCTGTAACTCTCTGTTTCATTGGTTTTATTGTGCTATACTCTTGAGAGAGAGAAAATTCTAAAAACTTAGAAAAATAATAAGTAAGAAGTTAGATTCTAAAGTCACTTTCAGTTCCTTGGAAATTTTACTTTCCTCTATGACTGCAGTTTTAGATCTAGAAAATGGGCTATTTCTTAATGAGAGAATTGCGATAATGGGACATAGCAGGTATAGTTTGAGAAGTAGTTCCATAGATTTGGAACAATAATGTTAGTCAAATGGGAAAATATGATATTGTATGCTGATGACAGAAATGAGGTCAGAGATTCATTATTTGTGTTCCTGTACATGCACACCTGTGTCTTCTTTCACTGTACCAAGAGGTTTGCACAACGGTGATAATCAGAATAAAAATATAACTCTTGTAATTTCAAGTGAAACAGTCTTAGGCAGTCTGTTGTTAATAATCCAAGTTAATAAGCACATTGCTTGTTTGTCTTTTCCTTTAGGTACATTTTAGCTATCAGTGTTGATGAATACTGGCTCAGAGAGGTGCATTTCAGCATTTCAAGATTGTTGTCATGGGGAAAAACCAGGAAGGGAGAATCTATCTATATATTTTCCTCTTGGGCAATGGAAATCAGCACATACGATTCCATACTCTTTCATCTGTCTCCCCTCCCCCCATCGTCTGATCACATTATTCACACAAAGAACCAATGAGCCATTTGCCATTACCTTAAAGTCCTATATTAATGAGACAGCGACAGTTCTTAATCATTTCAGTTAAGCCTTGAATATTCTGTTTTCTAATATCAGGCATCCATTTAAAATGAAATCAATTGTTTTATTATCTTTCCATGGAAAATAGCAAATAAAATCCTGATTTTTCTTTTATTAAAGTTGTCAAATATTCTGAAGACAGCAGCATCTGATTCTTATGGAGTTAATCTTATCTCTAAAAACATGTGTTTATAATATACGTCCCAGACAGGCACCTAAGGAGATAATGGCCCAAGCATTGTTTTTCTTACACATTTTTTTCTTTTTGATTAGAAATAAAGACATACTCAAATAATGTTGTAAACCAAACTTTGTCATTTAACAAAATTGAAACCATTTGCTGACACACTGAATATGACCTTAAGAAAATGCATTTTGAGCAGTTTCTCTGACAAAGCAGGGAGGACTTTTTCTGTTCAATCTTTTTATTATTGAAAGTTGTTTATTTGATAAAATGACTTAGAAAAATGCTTCAATGAATTTAACTTTTTGTTTGTTTACCTAATAACTATTTTGTAACATAAATGCTACTTAGGTCAACCTCATCTTACAAATATGAAGAAATAAGAAAACTACACTGCCTTTTTAAATTATTACATATAAGGCAATAGATTATTGTGCCTTTCTAAAATTGTCCATTCACTTTTACTACTTTTTCTTTATAAATTTTTCTCTTTAGTTAAAAATATCAATTTGTTGCAGAATGTTAACAGCATTAAATTCTGAACCATCATATTTAATGAGTCCAAAGTACAAATATTGATTTCAGAGAAACAGGAAAGATATTTAACACGTAGCTTGGTCGTATTTCCCTCACAGCAACCCATAATCACAATGGGGAGTCGTGAGGAAACTTTAGTAAAATTAAAAAGGAATTCATGTAAAACAAGATCAAGATGACTAATAAAGGAATCTTATACATCAGTAGAGTGTTGTATTTTAGAAACAGAATCAAGAACGCCTAATGAATTTTCTTTAACATTTTTTCTTACCAAACGGTGGGAAATCTTTTACCTAGGACTGTTTGCAGTGTGCAAAAGGAAACTACTGTACTGACATATTTTAGAATYTCAGATCTTTTTAAAGCTCACTCCCAGTATTTGGGAGCTTGAATTTCAAAATGCTATAATGATATTTCATTTGCGGACAGGCAAGTTCAATCTTAATCCGTTGCATTTACACTGACAGAGCCTAGAATCAAGGGCTATATGTGAATGCTAAGGCTTTAGCCCAGTCCTTCACTCTGTCAGATGGATCTCCCGGTCCACCCGGACAGCAAGCGAGCACACAGTCCTCCGGTTTCCAAGCTCTGGTGCTGAGCTGTGCCTGGATAACCACATACAGATGTTCTCTTTCCTGAAAACATTTCAGTTTGCATCTTTCTCCTCACCATAATGACGATTTCTGTAGAATAGGTCAACCAACCATTAGATGTTGTGAGAGGTCCAAAGTGAAAACTCCTGGGAAGCTCTGGCCCTTGTTGTCCTCCTTAGCAAAAATTCATCTTCCCATAGAACTTGTTAGACATTTTATTTAGGTACTGATTTTTTTATTAACAAAACATCCCAAACAAATTTAAGGAGCCAGAATGAAATTTCAAATCATCACACTGAATTTATAAAGTCTGTTTTGCACAGAAATATAACATTTTTACTTTTATTTTTATCAAATACAGACAAAAGGAAGTTRGTTCTTTTTCTCTTTTTCCTAGCCAAATATACTTTCAATTTAATATCAGTTTCAATAGTAAAAAGTAATCATTCCCAATCATTCTCAATGGTTTTCCTTTATTTTTTTCAAGTATTTCCTTTGTCAGTATTAAGCACATCGGTTGTCTTTTTCTTCCAATTCGGCTTATTTTTAAGATCTGTGAAATGAAGGTTAGCATTATCCCGAGAGGTTATTCAAAAGTCATTCTGCTATAAAACAGGTAGTGATTTTCCCTTAGTCACTAGTTTACTGCCTTATTGTTAACCAGCAAAACGAGTTTGAGTTACTGCTTGATTCCTCTTGCCTATTTGCTTACCCTAAATTTTCCTTTCTTTACACACGAAGAAGCAAACACTGTCCCTGTCAAATGATAACTGAGGCAGAATTGGTGGTGCGTGTGTTTGTCAACATAAGCAAGATCAAATGATTGCTCAGCAGGAGGAAGCCATGGGAAATCCAATAATTTTTTACTAATTAGAAAATAATAATAATGTTTCCCTAATGACTATCTTGTACTGGGTTGTGGCCTTTTATTAAACATGCTCCACTATTATAACCTAACAGTTTGAAGACAACCTCGCGATTTCAATAGAAATCATGGACTTAGAGCATTTCTGAGAAACATTTGGAAGCATCTTGCTCTCTGTTACTGGAGCAATTGAGAATGGAAACTCAGCCATAGTTTTTGCTTTCCTTTTGGAATATAATCCATGTGTCCTTGAAGTAATACTTTGACAAGCTACACATAATTTTCAGGACCATTTAAATTTCAAGATCAGTCTGTCTGCTCAGGGAAATTCACATGACTTCACACGAAGTAATGGTCGGCAATAATACACACGAACAATGATTTTCTTCTCAACATGCTCCTTAGKTTACAGAGTTGATACYGGTTCATTGTCAGACTTCTATCCACATTTGATAGCACATTGGTAAGATGATAATAGAGGCTTGAATTCTTGGGCCTGAAAAATGTTGCTGCTGCTGACATTTTCTGTGAAGTTCATTAGTCACTCTCTATTTATAGGAAAGAGAGGAAGACACATAGACCATAGTACCTCTCTTGAGCTCTGTGGATTTTTGACTCAGGACACAGACACACAYACCTCATTGTTTTACATGCCAGATGTACACCTGAAAACAGCAAGGACAGGCAAAAAGACAGAATCCAGGCAATGTTAAATGGGAAGCTTAGGTTGTCATGGGGCACCTTGCTTGGGTCTGTTGAGTGAGGCATTAGAACTGTTTGACTTKCGTTAAATCTCAACAAGAGAACAGGTATAGCTGACAAACGATCAGGGATGAAACCATTACTTCCAGACAAAGCATATACACGGTTCCTTGTTTGTAATTCTTTTTTCAGATTAGCAAGCTACTCATGCATTTTATCCTATAATTGCACATACATCACACACACACACACACACACACACACACACACACACACACACACACACAAAATGATCTTTTAGCTGATGTATAGATTACCAAAGCAGGGTCAATAAATCTGTTTTCCTTTTCAGCTCCAGATCACGAAGCAGCTTTGCTTTTGTGCGTCTACTGCTCATATTTATANCGTTAAATCTCAACAAGAGAACAGGTATAGCTGACAAACGATCAGGGATGAAACCATTACTTCCAGACAAAGCATATACACGGTTCCTTGTTTGTAATTCTTTTTTCAGATTAGCAAGCTACTCATGCATTTTATCCTATAATTGCACATACATCACACACACACACACACACACACACACAAAATGATCTTTTAGCTGATGTATAGATTACCAAAGCAGGGTCAATAAATCTGTTTTCCTTTTCAGCTCCAGATCACGAAGCAGCTTTGCTTTTGTGCGTCTACTGCTCATATTTATAACAAATGATGAGTCTATTTTTAGCATTTTCAAGTTTTACTCGCCACTGAAAACCAGCTAAGTAAAGTTTCAGTATTTCTTTTCTGATCCAAGGTCACTCTTTAGTCCTTGCCCTATGAACAGTAATTTTTGAAGTTACAAACTGGAGAGTGCCAATAGCAGCATCTTCTTTTGTCTAAGTCAGGGAAAGTGAGTGAAAGGAAAGAAGCAGGTCACAGTGGTGTTGGAGACATGGTAATGAGGTGAGGTTAGAGCTGAAAACCAGACAAGGGCAGTGCCTGGATATGCTAGGGTAGGTCAATGGGTGAGAACAGAGATCACTTTAATGAGCCACATGGTTGCCACCTTCAAGCAGATGCTCAGAGATTTCTCAAAGTCTCCATCAAGCCCAATGAATTTTTCTGCAGTTCTCAATTCTGTCCTGTCCTGTAGCATATCCTCTTATCAGACATGGCTAGTTCAAACTTAGTACAAAATATATACCACATTAATCACCCTATATGAGTTGCATGTTGGACATTATAGTTCTATTATATTAAAAATAGTTCATTGGAATTTTTTGTTGTTGTTTACTAAAATAAAAGAAAGGAAAAAACAAACCTACCAAAATGCTTACAGTTATATCTGTGACTGGCTTTAATAATCACATTTCTGARTTCCTATATGAACATATTGGAATTTCACTGACMCTTTAAGGGTAACCAGGTCAAGGAGTCAGTTTCAAGACACTTTAGGAGCTGACCTGCAATCCTGGCTTTCATASGCAGACYAGCCAGTCAAGAGCCTTTCCTCCCAGCTGTCTCCCTTTAGGGCCTCTCCACTGTAGCCTCTATTGTTCTCCCTAATCACCCAAGGGCCATATGTCACACAGCCAGGAGAAGTCTTTATGCCCAGAACCAACTGGAATGATGGAAACCAGGCCGTCCTGAACCTGCTGAACCTGCTTTCTCTGCTCTCTCCAGAGAAACCACAAAGAAAACTCCTGCTCATGTTCTTTCAGGTCTTTGCCTACTGACTGGCCCTCGGGCTATCCCTGTGGCCTCTTCTTTGTGAATTTTTTTAATGTTATTAGCCTCCATATCTATTGGCCTTGTCATATATGAATACTAATAAAACCCTGGAAGATAAACACCATGTGAAATCTACATCGAGTGTGTGTGATGTGTGTGGGTGGGTGTGCGTGTGTGCGTGCTGTGAGTACCTGCAACATAAAAGGAGAAGGAGGCTATGAGAAAGGAAGAAATTATCTAATGGGAATGTGAGTAAACGAGGGGATTTGAATGCATGAACATTTAAGCAGAAGGGAAACTGTGAGGAACTTAAGAGGAGSAAAGACCACAGGAAGGACAGTGAGGGAAGATGGTGACTAAGAATATCTAATGAGATATATGTATAAAACTCTCACAAGAAATCTGACTTCTTTTTGTGATAACTAAGAAAGTATTAATGAAGAAAGACCCTACATTGTGTGGATTTTGTGAGTAGGAAAGTGGGGAGGAACCTAGAGGAGTTGGGGGAGGGGAAATAGTTATCAGAATATAGTACATGAAAAAAATCTATTTTAATAAACTGAAACATAYGTAAAAACAGTAATAATGAAAGAAACATCCTACATTAAAAGATATTTACACTGTATTCATGGGCCAATACTACCAAAGAGCTCCATCTCTTCAACTATAACACACAGATCACTTACAACAGAATCACTTAATGGATTAAACATTCAGATTCCTTCACTTAGCTTCTGCAGTACATTGTTGGCTTAATAAATGTTAGTTGTTCTTCCTTTAAGGCCAAGATAATAAAGAAATAATCATTGCAAAAGTGCCTTGTTTCTGGCTTGAAAAGTTACCCTTTTATCTTCTCATCATGTTGTTACCACAACCAGTTAGAGAAAAATAGCAAGCAAAGTCACTTGCCTACAGTCACACAGCTTGCTAGCACTGGAGCATGCATTAATTTTTGAATAATGCATGAGTTATGTGTTTACTTAGCACCACCAGGCACAGTACTTATTCTGAAAGATAATAAAATATCTTTGCAAAAGAAAGAAAGACAAGAGACANATCAAGCTCAAAATACCACAAATTATCCAAAGATTTCTTTCTGTGGCTCTGCACTCCACTGTGAGAGTCTCCTGTGATGATGACTATAATTGTAGTCCTCTGATTTCTATCACTGATGAATCACTACATTTACATTTTCCTTTTTAACATAAAATTATTTTAGACATTTTACTACTACAATGTCACTAAAATCATCCTATTTTTYTCATTCATGAACATTTTGAACAACTGCGTTTGCTTAAAAATTAATATTAACTGATATACAACTAATATTTAAGTGCATATTAGACTTACAGAAACTTACAGAAAGTATATAGCATGCACCTGCATTCCGTTTGACAACCTTATGTGACCACAGTAGTGAAGTGATCATAGCTAGGAAGTAGGTACTAGTTTAATATCCCTAGTCTGGAGGCCTTTGATTTTCAAGKCTTTTTCATCATRGATATTCTTTTCCTTTTACAAGCTCTCATCCAGGATCTCACATTATATTTAGCTTCTGTTTTGGGATACATATTTGGGCCCAGAAATTTACAAAGCAGTGATTCAGGAAGATTAATTTTGAAGCAGAATATGATGGCTTCAGAGAAGAGAACTAAATGCAGAAATACCAAGAGGCTCTTCCTATATTATAATTGTTGATGGCAGAGGAAGGGAGATCTATAGCATATGAAGGCCATCTGTAGACCCCACTCACCTTAACATGGTTCAGATGATATATCAGCCTGATGCCTATTTGTCTTCCAGTTGACAAGTTCCTTAAGAGCTAGACACAGGAACTGATTCATTTTAGTTGTCCTTTAGGTACTCRGAAGAGTAATTGGCTGTAGAAATGATTTGGTGAATGTTGGTTAAACAAATTAAATGGATGAGAAAGCCAACTGAAAAGAAAGCCATAAGCCACAGAAAGAATCGCCAAAAGCTTCTAGAGCCTAAAAATGAACAAAATTAGTGAAGAGAAAAAACCTTATCAGTAGGCAAGCTGAGGAGATATTTATGGCAGAAGACAAGCAAGGGCTGTTTGGTGCATGCTGTGGATGCAGCCACGTGGCTTGTCCACCCTGTGGTTCACTTATCTGCGCACTGTGATCAATCACCTGCACTTGTAAACTGGCCTCATGTAGTCATTGCTGTTCGMAGTTCACCAACCTGTCTTCACCATTTATTCCCTTCTTGCATTCCTCTTCCCCTCAAGTGCCACTAATAATGTCCCCTCCAGCAACAATTGAATTTGCTAAGAGGCTGTGCATCAGCCACTGGGATGTGGAAGCAGAGCTGCGGAGGAGAAACTCAGGGAGCACACTTGACTGAGTTTACTCCTTGATACCGGGTTCTGGACTTTAGGTAAGTGCCAAGATATTGCTCAGGGGATGGGAAAACACAGTCTAAGATGTAGGAGGYGGAAGGTGGGGTTCCCAAGCTCCCAGGCATGCAGTTGTCACTGGAAAACCCACCCAGAGAAGGCAGGAATGAAGGGTGGGGGGGTCTATGAACCTTGAGAAGGCCAGGACAGGGATTTCCAAACTCYTGGACATCCAGGTGCTGCTGGGTCGCGAAGAGTCTGGAACAGTGTTGGAGGCTTGGTAGTCAAAGGCTTTCTCCATGCTCCCCATGGCAGTTCTTCATTGAAAAGACAGTCCATGTTTATCCATACTGTTTATTGTGTGGTCACTGTGGAGAACGGATGTGTATCATGATCTTAGAGTGGATGATCAAGTACTTTTTGCAGGAAGGAATGTCAGGAAGTAAGCTTATTGGCTAAACCCCGAGACTCTAGTTACCTCATTAGCGTGGAGAACTCTGTTCCGGGTTATGTGACCAGAGGTCATGTTTCCTATTGTGGGAAGTGTGGCACRTGTTCTGGGCTAGGAATCTGGCAGGGAGCAGGGAACCACTACCAGCTCAGGTGGGTACCTGGGTATCATGGACTCTGGACCCACTTAACATTCCTGTCACCGTCCACTACCACAACATGCCTATGTATGTCTGCTTCATGTTTTGTTACCACCAGGCCTCTGTGCTGTGCATCTCTCCTAGCTGCACTAAGCCTCCTGTTTGGCACTTGCTCTTTCCTCCTTCTGTGACTCTCAGCCCCCAGATGAACATCTGGGGCTCAGACTCTTTCTCTTTGTGAAGTACCTGGTGACTTTTCTGAAATTTCCCATTTCTTTATCCACTCTCATCCTTTTGATTTGTCTCGTTCCACTATAATGCACTATAATGCAGGCTTCCTGAGAGACAGGATCTTGTATGGTTCTAGGAAACTGTAACTCTTGAAAGACAGGAAAAACAGGTGTTGATTCTTGTACACAGGATTAACATAATGCCAGGCTACATAGAATATAGCCTATACCTGACTCATGTTCTTTCACCAAGTAGCTAGATGGGMTGTAAGACAATTTGGTCACTTGGTATTTATTCTTCAAGAATAAGATGGGCTACTTTTGATGGCTCCAAACTAAAATTAACTTAAAAATAATTTTACTAAGGGGATATGGAGCAGAAGAAAGTTTAGCTAGAGTAGGGAATTAGAGAATAGTTAGAGGAGTTAAGATGGATCACACTGGAACAGCTCACCAATATACAAGGAGGCTAACTTACAAAAACCCCAGTGACAGGAATATGATCTTTCTTGTGGAGTTGTTATCTAGTGTGCTCTCACAGACTCCCAAACATTATAGCCCATTGCTATTGTTCTTGATTACAGAACTTGACAGATGCTATTTCTGTCAGATGACACTTGAGTCATAGAACATGTCAAATGGACCTGGAAAATTCATCTGTAGCAGCTAGTTTTCATAATGCTGGAAAGCATTATATGAATGACTGGAGCAGAAATGTAATCATCAATCATAACCAGTTATGGACCGATGAATGGCCAGACAAGACATGCTCACTGGTAAAATAGTAGCAAAAAAAATCATGGAATAATTAACCACTTTCTGATTGAATCTAAGTCCTGTTCCTTAAGATATCTGGAACTAATTCTGGCTAAGTACATATAGCTAGACAATGCAGAGGCCTTACTGGAGAACGCAACTACTATTAAGCTCTTGAGTTAACATAGAATTAAAGAGTTTTATTGTACACGTAGATCAGTACATCTCTCAACTCTCATCTGAGAAACTACTATTTATAGGAGATGGTGATTCAGGAAGTAACTTATAACTGATCAGAATGCAGAAAATAAGAGAGTACAGAATTCTCAAGCCTAAAGGGAATTCTTACCTCTATCCTTCCCTGCAAAGATCAAAAGTCATTGTTTAAAGGGAGGCAGAAAGAGTGTAAGAGCTAGAGGTATAGATTACTATAGGGAACCATCTGGACAAATCAGGACAGGTGGATGTATGCCCTGACAGCAGTTTTGACAATATGTACAAACCTTGTGCAAACTCAAACCTAGGCAAATCCTAATATGGAGATGGGAACTGGGTACCTTAATAAAGCCCTACCTGTGGGGCTATTGTGGAGGGCAAAAAGTTTCTCAAGATTGTAGTCTCCAGGAAGTTTGCCACTCTCCAGGGTAAAATAAAAATTTGGACAGCACAAGTAAGTTAGGAATAAAAGATTAATAAATATTTTTTAAAAAGAAACAAAGTGGGTAGAGAAAGCAAGGTGAATCTAGGAAGAGTTAGGGGAAGAGGGTTAATATGATCAAAAGAGATTATGTGAAACTCTCAAAGAACTAATAAAAGTCTTGAAAMGTAATTCAATAAGTGAGTATGGAAGTCAGGGAAAAGMAAYGTCCAAACTATGATAAACTTTCAAAGAAAGTTCTGGGAATTTTAATACATAGGCATTGTTRAATGACTACTAAAAACTAAGTAATATTAATAAAAAGGAGGAGAAAAATTCATTCCTTTAAGATAGTTCTGCCAAGTGAAACTTGTAAATAAAGGGTTATAATGCGTATGGGTAAAGACAGAAATGTAGAAGAAAATGACTTTAAAAGTGAGTTAAATATACCTAAAAGGATTCAAATTGACATTCCTAGAYAATACCTGAGGGCTTCAAGGCAATGTGAGCTTACTAGGTTAGCTCAGGGCTTTGCGGGATGGATGTAAATTGTGGTCTGTTGTGAGTTTGTACAGGTTTCTATTGAACCCAGTCTGAAACTTTTTTGGATGAGGTATATTTCTTTTTCCAGAAAGTATTCCTGTAAAGGTAGTTTCAACTGAATAAAAGTTCTCCTATCATAAAACAGAATAAAAGGGTATAATGAAATTTCTTCATGATATATTTAATATAGGTCATCTAAATGATACTTCTTTGAAGTTTAGAATTAGAAAATTACAGCTTCAGAAGTTTAGGACAGGGATTCAAAAAACTTTGATGCCTTTCTCATCCCTATGCTTCCCTATCGGTCACTCTTGGATTGTTCTTTCAAAGTACTACYAAGGCCCTGTGAAGTGGGAATGAATTTATGGTATATGTAGTGGAGTAACAGACTTCTAACACYTGTAAAATATCCTAAAACATCTATAGAATTCCAGAAGTAATCCCAAATTAAAAATAATGTAGATCATGCTACTACACAAATATTGGTCATTGATACTGATATTTAWGAAATGGAATTAGGACTCTTCAAAGGAAAAGTTCACTAGGCAAGAGGYAGTTATGTATAAGCTAAGAAACCTATTGGCATTCTACCAGTTGATGAAGAAAAACAACCACAAAAACTATAATACTTATGACAGCAACAAAATAGTAGCTCATAGGGCCCATGGCCACACTTAAGACCAATGACACATAAAAATAACTACTATAGCCATTATCTATTATAAAGAATTCATTCATTCATACTGAAATTATTATAAATAAACAGTTAAGGGAGAACAACTTTCAGTTATGGAATTCTAAGTGTCTGCTTGTAATAGGGAAATAGGAATTCTAGTGTCTGCTTGCAAGTATGGAGGAAATATTGCAGTTGAAAAAGGAGCATCTTGAAGGTATTGTGCTACAGATGGGTCCGGTATAAGCTAATGAAAATTTATGTGTGAAATCAAAGTCTCTTCCCAGAGATGGCTTATAGTTATAAGAGAGAAARTAGTGTCAATATAATAGCTATATATAATGTAGTAGCTCTACATAATTATTAAATATGCAATAAAATACAATTGCATAAGTTATAGTTACATATAAAATAATTCATACTTATAAGCAGTTTAGTTTGGATAAAATAGTGAATCATACCAAAACCATATAATGGTAAAATATGACAGTCATTGACTAGATGAAACGGATTTCTAACCTGTGTCCTAATCTGGAATATATGAACTGAATTTAGTCACAAAGAAACACTGGGCAGACATAAAATAGAGAAAACACCAATGTGTTTGTATGTAGATRTGTGACTTCTATTTTCCTCACTTCTGTGATATCATTGCAGACAAAGGAAGGTTTTTTTAAAAAATGTTTTAACCTGAAGGAAGATGAAGAAACACAGAGCTAAAATGCCCAGAAAGACTGCACTGGAACCTGAATAGCAGGGAGAAAATGCCCTGGAAGGCAACCCTGGAAAAAAAATAAGCCTCACCCCAATGCCTGGTTCAAAAGGAATCTGTTGCTTATTCCTGTGGTTAGACCTCCTACTGCCAACCTCCTGCAGCTTTGGATATGCAGAGTAACCTAAGCCAGACAGTCTGTGTCCACTGTGATGCAGGACAAAAACAGTTTCAGTTGCTTTTACTGCAACAGATAAAGACTGTGTCCCTGATCTAGAAATAGCAGTAACTGCCTCTTTGGTTTTCTTATCTTTGAACCGAYCTCGAGGGAGATATAATTTCCCTTTGATTCAAAGTTCAGAATCTCATTTTCTTTTCCACAACAACAATGAATTATATCTAACAYACTATCTAGATRATAAGAATAACAAAGACTTGGAGGRCAGTTTGAAGTTTGCAAATGGACTTTCATGTCCAAGTCTTTCTTTGGTCCTCTTGGCATCGGGAGGTACTGAAGGTCCATTATCCTCATCTAGTCTCCCACAGAAACATGTCTGTCATATACTCTTAGTGATTGGTGTAATGGAGAATTTAAAGGGGTAACAAAATACTCAGGGGAGAAAATATGGAGACAAAGTGTGGAGCACAGACTGAAGGAAAGGCCATCCAGATACTGCCCCACCTGTGAATCCATCCCATATACAGTCACCAAATGCAGACTTTATTGTATTGTTAAGAAGTGCATGCTGACAGGAGCCTGATATAGCTGTCTCCTGAGAGACTCTGCCAGAGCCTGACCTATACAGAGGCAGATGCTCACAGCTGACCATTGAACAGTCTGACAGGTTCCCCCGTGGAGGAGTCAGAGAAAGGACTGAAGGAGTTGAAGGGATTTGCAACCCCAAGGAAGAACACAATATCAACCAGCCAGAGCTCCCAGTGTCTAAACCACCAACAACCAAGGAGTACACATCGGGGGACCCATGGCTCCAGCTACATATGTAGTAAAGGATGGCCTTGTTGGACATCAATGGGAGAAGAGGTCCTTGGTCCTCTGAAGGCTCAATGCCCAAGTGTAGGGGAATGTTAGGGCAGGGAATCAGGAATGGATAGGTGGGTGAAGGCACATGCTCATAGAAACAGGAGGAGGGGTCATGGAATAGGGAGGTTCTGGGGAGGGGAATTGGGAAAGGGGATAACATTTGAAATGTAAATAAATAAAATATCCAATAAAAAGAAAATAAAAGTGAAAATATCTGTCTCKAAAGAGCAAACCAATTCTAGACTGGTCAAGAACTAGAACTAAGGGAGGGAAATTAACAATTTTTTATGTGCATAGCATTTTCTGGCAAAACAAAAAGATTTCAGTATCATTAATATGGTAAACTCGTTTCTATGGGAAGTCGCTTTTCCATGCAAGTGTCTTCATCAACACTTCCATGTGGAAAAGTGGTTTGTGCTATTTTCCAACAAAAATTACATAAAACTATTGCCACTCTCTCTCTCTGATTTAATGTTAGTGGTCTTTGCTGCAGACCACATTTTACAGAAAGATGAAAAAGGATGTAATGGTTTGGAAGTGTTTTTTTTTTTTTCAGAGAAGGCAAAGCATCTGTCAGAACCATCTATCCCTAGGGAAGATTCCTAAAAGTTATTTTTAACATGAATAAAATGAAGAACATTGAAAATTTATAGAAACCCTCAAACTAGTCACAGAATGATGAAAATTACTCTGGAATGTTCTGATGAGTAAGTAATCAGT
>BDUI01004989.1:83184-93879 GCA_002335545.1 Apodemus speciosus
TTCTCAGTGATAATTCAGATCAAAACCTTCCTCAGCAATTAAGGGTCTTTCTACAACCTTTAGTGCAAATGTTTTCTTAGAACCAAAGCATCACAGGCAATTTGATGACCTTCATTCCTATGAATACTTTAGAGAATGTTTAGGTCGATTAGCTTTGTTCTAGAGGGTACATGCTTATGTAAGCTTCTTACCAGCATTTGCTCTTCCTTTGTGTTTTATATTTGATTCCTGACAACTAGCCTGTGTTTTGAGCAGGAATGTAATGAGGTTTTACATTTCTTAGGATTCTTTCCAAAGACATGAAAAGAATAAAGCAGTTGTTGGGCTTTTTATGTTTATTTTTTTCTGTTTCTTAGAGGAGTGTGAAGTCTGACCCTTGATGTTGAGGACAGTATCTTAGATTTTGGATCTGTATACCCTACCAATGAGGGTTGTCTCATACTTCCAAGAATATGAGCTAGGTTTTAGGGAAGGTATAATGGTACAGTTTGAAGCAAGCGTGGACTACAAGTTTACTGGTATAGATGTAAGGAAAGCAGAAAGACATGGGCCTGACAAAGCAAGGACTATTGAATATAGGTAGAGTCAGAAAAAGCAGCAGTGTTGATCTGACAATCTTATGGKAGCCTATTCKGGAGATATGACTTGGAAAGGCTCTAGAATCCTTGGGTACAAATAGAAAAAGACTAATAAAAGATTTGTACATGTAAGTGCATTGCAAGACAGTTTTACTTGTTTGATCTCATGTTTCCTCTTATGTTCTTTTGATTATGATTTCTTGATCATGAATTGCTTCAATTGCTGTCACCGGTTTCACAGTTTATAGTGTTTCTAACTTTAAGAAATGTAAAAGTATTTTTAATAAGCTGTCAGAGTCCTCTTATTTATGTATACTTCTCTTAATCATGTCTGTGGAATCATATGCATGGTTTTATATTAAATGATTAAGAATTCTTGCCTTTTTTTCCCCTCAATACAGTCAAATATTACAAATGAAGGCATATGGGGGCCAGTGGATTGTGCCATTAGACAGAACACCTGGTAAGACTGAACAGGTTCAAAACACTGAGAAKTCTCATAATTAAGAATGGCAGGAATTAGAACCAGCTCCTGGCCAGAGTCAGGAACATATACCCCACTGAAAGAGTCATGACAACCAGTTAAGTAGCATAAAAGCCTAGAGTTCTCCATGCTAAAGAGGCCCCAAGTGTTTATACAATGAGCTTCTCTTCTTGAGCACCCTCCCTGTAAAAGGTATTTAATCCTTGGTTCACCCTGAGTAAGACTTATGCATTCAGATCTGCCACGAATAAAGCAGTTTTGACAAGTAAGGATTTCATCAAGGATTGCTGCTGGCAGAAGTCTTCATCATAAAAAAGCCACACCTAAATCTCCTGGAGAAGGCCTATGGTCCAGCCTCTCGRTACTTTTSGCACTCACTCAGAACCAAATCTGATTCCCTCTGTCCCTAGCTCASCTCCCCACTTCCTGCTTACCAGGGAAGGGGAAGCTCAGGCCTGTGGTCRCCATTCCCACATCCTGAAGGTCTGGAGTGRTATCTGGGTATACAGGAGACTGGGAACCACCATTCTCAACTCCTCATGGTCCACAGCAATGTCTGGATACACAGGAGATTGAAAATCACAGCATCCACCCTACATCTCATTGTTTGCTTTTTCTCACCCATAGGAACAGCTGAGACCCCCTATCTTGAAATGCGTTCTGCCTTGCCTGAGCAGCGTATTGGCAATATTCTGGCATCCGAGCACCAAGGCAGACATGCATACCGGCACAGGAGTAAAGATCATGCTGTTCCTTTCTAAAGATGCTTTTAGAACTAGAAATTTGATTGAAAATGTAAATTAGSTTCAAGAGAAGGCCACAATATCTGCCAGAAATCAAGGTTCGTCACAGACTTCTCTGAATCACTTTGCCCCCCACCTATGCCCAGTCCCTCCCTCCATCTTCATCACCATGCCCCAGSCTTTAAATGGGGCCAAGAGTCTCTACTCAACTACAGAGCACAAATTAAAAAAGGACAGTGAAGAAACAGAAATCAAGGAGCAAAATACCCATTCAAAAAAGGCATCTGGGGCACTATAAAAAGATCAAACCTAACAATAATAGGAGAAGACTTCAAACTTGAAGTCCCAGAAAATATTTTCAACAGGATCATTGAAGAAAAATTTCCTTATGCAAAGAAAGATAAAGTTTCAACGAGCATACAGAGCACCAAATAGACTGGATCAGAAATGAAAGTCCCTTCACCACATAAAAATCAAAACACAAACATACAGAACAAAGAAAAATATTAAAATCTGCAAGGGAAAAAGAACAAGTAGCATATAATATGTAGACCTATTAGAATTATACCTGACTTCTCAATGGAYACTCTAAAAGCCAGAAGGGCCTGGACAGATATCTAAGAGACTATAGATGTTAGTTCATACTGCAATACCCAGCAAAATTTTCAATCACCATAGGTAGAGAGAAAACAATATATTTCACAATAAATTCAAATTCAAATCATATCTATCTACAAATCTAGCTCTATAGACCATACTAGAAAGAAAACAACACAAGGAGAGGTTATCTACAACCAGGAAAACATAGGAAAGAAACAATCCCACAAAAGCAAAACCAAATGGAGGCTTACATGCAGATACATAAACATACACACACACACACACACACACACACACACACACACACACACAAACACATATATTTACAAACACACATACACTATCACCACCAACAACAAAATAACAATCACTCCTCATTCATATCTCTCAGTATCAGTAGGCTCATTTCCCAACAAACCGACAGAGAGTAACAGAATGTATGCAAAAAAGGATACATCCTTCTAACACACACAAGAGATATACATCAAAATCAAAGATAGACCTTACATCAGAATAAAAGATTGGAAAAAGATTTTTCAAGCAAATGATGATAAGAAGAAACCTGGTRCATCCATTTATATCTAAAAAGAAAGATTTCAAACAAAAAATATTCAAAAGTGGAGGAAAATACTTCATATTCAAAAATGGGAATCCACCAATATTATCCCGTTAACATCTAATTCTCAAACATAAGGGAGCTCACATTGGTAAAAGAAACATTATTAAACTCAAATCACACATCTAACCTCTCACATTGATAGCCAACATATTCATGGAAGTGAATCAACTTTTTACTCAGTGGCTACTGGGGTCAACCAAAAATAAAGAAATTTAAGACTTCCTAAAATTCAATGAAAACAAATGCACAACCTATACATACTCATGAGACACAATGAAAGCAGTACTAAGAAGAAAGTTCATAGCACTAAGGGCCTTCATACTAGCAAGTTAACAGCACTCCTGAAGGCTCTAAAACAAGAAGAATCAAACACAAGCAAGAGGAACAGATGGCAAAAAATAATTAAACTGAATAGTTAATAAAATAGAAACAAATAGCACAATACAAAAAATCAATGAAACAGTTCTTTGAGAAAAATCAACAACACAGACAAACYCTTATCTAAAGGAACTAAAACACAAAGATACACAGAATATCCAAATGATCAAAATAGGAAAAGAAAAGTGGTCATATGCCCCAGGGCTCCCAGGGACTAAGTCATCAACCAAGGGGTACACATGGTTTCAGCCAAAAGTGTGGCAGAGGAATGCCTTGTTGGACATCAGTGGGAAGAGAGATCTTTGGTCCTATAAAGACTGAACAGATGCCCCAGAGTGGGGAAATCAAGGGGAGAGGGGTGGGTGAGAGTGGGTTGGGTGGAGGGGCATATTCTTGGAGGCAGGGGGTGGGAGGATGGGTTGGGAGTTTTCAGGGAGGGGTGAAACCCGGAAAGGGAATAACATTTGAAATGTAAATGAAGAATATATTTAATAAAAAAAAGAAAAGTGGTCATAGCAATACACAGCATGGATATCCGAAGAATCATTATATTATACCTCAACTTGTACTTCACAAAATTGGAAAATCTAAGAGAAATGGATAATTTTCTCAAAAAACACTACTTTGCAAAATTAAATCAAAATCTGATAAACAATTTAAATAGAACTAAGGTAATAGAAGGTGTCCTTAAATTCTTTCAACCAAAATAAACAGAAACCCAAATAGACAAAAACCAAACAACCAACAAAAAGAAGGATACCAAAAAAGAGGGGTTCAGATAGTTTTAGAGTAGAATTTTGCCAATGTTTAAAAAAAAAGAGGTAATACCATTATTCCTCAAATAATTCCACAAAATACAAACAGAAGAAACATTTTCAAATTCATTTTATGAAGGCATAATCATCTTGATACCCAAATTACACAAAAATTCAACAAAGAAAGGGGATTATACACATAAATTCCCCTCATGATTTTTAGTACAAAAATACTCGATAAAATACAAACCAAACCAAAGAACCTATCAAATAGATCATGCATCACTATCAAGTAGGATTCATATCAGAAATACAGGGATGGTTCAACATATTAGAATTCATCAAAGTAATTCTCCATTTAAAGAACCTGAAAAATAATTTGAATATTTCATTAGATGCTGAAGAATCATTTGACAAAAATCCAACACTGCTTCATGATAAAATCTAGGGGAGATAGAGATAGAAGTCACACACCTAAATATAAATAAAGACAATTTRCAGCAAGCCCATAGCTCGCATCAAATTAAATGGAGAGAAAAAAAAAAGCAGTTCCACTAAAATCAGGAACAAGACAAAGCTGCCCAGTCTCTCCATATCTACTCAACAGAGTACTTGAGGTTCTAGCTAGAACAATAAGACAACTATGGGTGATCAATTGGATACAAACTGAAAGAAAGAAGTCAAAGCATGGCAAATCACAGATGATACCATAACATGTGTAAATCATGCCAAAACATCTCCCAGGTAACCACAACTGGTAAACACATTCAAAGAAGTGGCTGGATACAAGATTTGTTAAGAATCAGCCGGCAGTGGTGGTGCGTGCACTCTGGGAGGCAGAGGCAGGCAGATTTCTGAGTTTGAGGCCAGCCTTGTCTACACAGTGAGTTCCAAGACAGCCAGGGCTATACAGAGAAACCCTGTCTCGAAAAACAACAACAACAACAACAAAAAGATTAGTTAAGAACCAACCAAACAAACAAACAAAACAAAACAAAACAAAACAAAACAAAAAACAACAAAATCTGTACCCCATTTGTATATACAGGAGAAACTGGATAAGAAAGATATCAAGGAAACAATGCCCTTCACAATGGTCACAAAAAATTCAAAATATTTTGGTGTAACCTTAACCAAACAAGTGAAAGACTTATATGATAAAAGTAATTTCAAATCTTTGATGAAAGAAATTGAAGAAGATATCAGAAGATTGAAAGATATCTCATGCTCCTGGATAGGTAGAATTAACATGGTGATCTTACCAAAAGCAATCTACATATTCAATGCAATTCCCACCAAAATTCTAACACAAATATTTACAGACCTTAAAAGAATAATACTCGATTTCATATGGAAAACCAAAAATCCCAAGATAGCTAAAACAGTACTTTATAATTAAAAATCTTCCTGATTTCAAGTTGTACAATGGAGAAATAGTAATCAAACAAAAAAGATTTTACCAACTCCACATCTGATAAAGGACTTATATTGAAAATATGTAAAGAACTTAAGAAACTAGACACCATAAAAAAATCGTCCAGTTAAAAATACGGTGTAGACCATAACAGATAATTCTCAATAGAGGAATCTCWAATGACAAACACTTAAAGTAATATTCAACACCCTTAGCTATAAGGGAAATACAAATCAAAAATACTTTGAAATTTCATCTTAACACTTATCAGAATGACTAAAATGAATAAAACAAGCAACAGTTCATGCCGGTGAGAATGTGAAATAAGGGGAACACTCATCAATTTTGGACATGCAAACTATGAAAACTTGTACAGTCACTATGAAAAACAATATTGTGATTCCTCAGAAAATTGACAATCTACCTCAAGATCTAGTTATACCTCTCTTAAGTATGTGCACAAAGGACACTCCATTCTACCACAAAAACATGTGYGAATTTTTGTCCATTGTGGCTTTATTCATAATAGTCAGAAACTGGGAAGCAACTTATATATCCCTCAATTAAAGAATGGAAAAGAAAATGTGCTAATGTAAATGATTGTTGTTTTATAAAACAAAACTCCCAGCCATTCAATTTACCAGTGAAGACTCAGGAACCACATGCTGGGACAAAAACTTGCTACCTCAGAGAGAAAAAGAAAGCAYCCAGCTGATCATTCTAYTCAAACATAGTCCCAGAGGAAAACACCCTTTCTTCTCCTCCATACTATCAATAACCTTCAACTCCTAGACACTCCTAKTCTGTTTACTTATGTTCACACCCTGTTGGCTTGGTTGATTGCTCTGTCTCTTGGCCTAAGGTTGACTTTATTTAGTTATTGGATTAAAAGATGCCTTCACTAGGACTGAGCCATACACAAGAAACTGTKTTACACTAAAGAAAAAGATAAAGACTGAGCCAAAATTAGAAGCACATTCTTGTAGTTCACAATCTTGAGGTTCAAAATGTGATCAAATATCCTACAATACATAATGGAATATTATTCAACTGTTTAAAAGAAAGGGACACTGTGACATTTTTAGGGAAATGGCTTGTACTAGAAAAAAAAATCATCTTGAGTGAGGTGTCCCTGAATCAGAAAGATAAGTGCGGTATTTACTGCTATAAGTGTATATTAGCTGTTAAGTAAATTGATAATCATGGTATAATCCACAGACCCAGCAAGTTTAAGTAACAAGAAATCCCCAAGAGGGGGCACATGATCTTCCTGGGAARAGGTAATAGAATAGATTTTGGGGGTGGACTGARGGTGGGTRGAGATGGGAATGAGAAGGATAAGACAGGAAGTGGAAGGGGGAGTAAGGGGAAAATTCTCAGCATTCTGAGAGGATGGCTCTAGGGAAGACTTATAATTATGGAGGATGTGGATCCTGAGTTGGCCATCCTCTGTAACCTGACAAGGGCTTCCAGTGGACGGACTGGGACACCATCTTACTTAGAAAACCTTTCGGTATTGCAAGATGAGCTGGGGCAATGGAGGAGCAAAACTTGTGGGAGTGGCCAACTAATGACTGTTCGTTCCACTTCAAAGCCAATGACAGGGGAGGGATACCATGTCTAACATTGCCTGGATGACTAGGAACTGGAGAATGGATAGCCAGAGTAGTAGGATAGAAAAAGAAATATCAATAAATGATTCTTAATGATATTATACTCATACATACTCATATACTGGTGCCTAGCTCAACTGTCATCAGAGAAGCAGCTAATAAGAGCAGATGCAGAAACCTGTACCCAAACACTAGGCAAAAGACAGCCAAAATTGGGGATCTGCRCTGGCTCCCTCTCTTTGTTGCTCAGGGAACCTGCAGAAGAGTGGGAGCCAGAAGAGTTAAGGACACCAGGAGAACACGGCCCACAGAATCAACTAAGCAGGGCTCKCAGGGCCTYACAAAGACTAAATGTTTTGTCTTACTTATCCTATGAAAATATGATCTCATTTTTAAAAATAGGCCAGTAACTCTAACAAAGGAGGAAGAAAGAGATAAAGACAAAGAAACAAGRATAGCCCTTAAAGAAAAATGGGCCAGTAGGATGGCTCAGTGAGTAATGATATGAAAGTTTAATGGCTTATATTGGATCTCTAGGACCCACACAGTTGAAGGAAAGAACTGACTCCTGCAAACTGTCCTATGAGACAGATAGACAGACAGACAGAYGGACACACACACACATGCACACAAACACACWCACATTATAAAAAGGAGAAGGAGATGAGAAAGAAAGAGAAAAAGTAAATTTAAATACTCAAGAAAACTCTACAAAAGCTGTATATGTTATTGAACTAAACTGTTTCATATTAAAAGTCTATGAAGCATCCTTAAATTGARCCTTCTCTCATTTTGTATTAATTCATATAATTATATATACCTAGAAAGTAAAATAGACACAAATGTATAGATTTTATTAAGCAAATGCAGATAGAAGCATGTCTGCAACACAGACAACTAGGTACATATATTGCATTCAATGTGTAGTAAAACAAATATCAAACATGGTGGATACAGGAACGATAGTCATGGCTGTCCTTGAAGGGTTCACAACATGTACTTTGCAGAACCATTGTGTTTTGAATTAGTGTATGAAATACATTTCATATCAATAAMTGTACTTGGGGAACAAACTTAATCTCATTGAATGCCATATAGACAAATTTGTATCTGGCATTTGCACTTAGATAAATGCTTTTGATATTCATCTGTATTATTGCATGTTTCAGCAATTCAATTTTATAGCTGGGAAGTAGTCCATTATATGAATATATGATAATTATACTTGCTGGTTTATGATATATGATAGACATTTCCAGAGCTTATATTTTCATTTTCCCCTCAATTTTATAGTAGTAGAAGGTCTGAGTTGAACACCAAATGTAGGTTTAAGTCCACACACACAACTCCTTTCAAACAGATTTTAACATAACTATAGGATTTTAAAATCCCAGCAGCTGTGTGAAAGCTTCATGATTCTAATGATTCACTGAACTTGGTATGGTCAGTCATTTAARTTTTAGGTACAGTAATGGGTYTAGCTAGTCACATATCATTATTGTATTAACTTTTATTTCCCTAATTACTACTGGTAGTAGAAACTAGACTTAATTGRTAATAACTCCTCACACATACTGCACTTGATAGCATTGTTCTTTCTGTTGCTGCTTTATCTAGACTGAATAGATATYGTTTAGGTGAAAATATTTATACCATACTTGCTGACTCAACATGAGGTACAACAGAATTAAGCATGAATTTGGAAGGAGTGTTTACATCATCTATGCTGTGGGTGATGGATATGGCTGAAAGCTGTGTTAACATCTACAGATGAGGTGCTGATATGGCTATCCTTTCATATGTTTGCCCATGTGGCATCTCATAGATACCTTTTTTTGCTGTAGTAGCAGTTGCAGTATCTAAKAAATGAGTGAATAGATCCAATTTAAGGTAATTCATCTAAAGAGAGGAATCCAAAGGTGGCCATTTTCCTCAATGTAGTACAGAGCAGTATGCTGCTCTGATGAATGGGACCTACCTTGTAAATATGCAGTTATCTCTAAAATAGCTGACAGGCTAAAGAATGCATTATCAATTCTAGATTCACAGTGTGGAATAAGCATCCAAGTCTTTGCTTTGAGCAATAGTACATGTTCGAGGTATTTGCCCAGAAAGAATATGTCCAAGTAAGAGAGAAATTATGTGGAGAAAAGATATACAAAACCTACAGGAATTACTAAACAGAGAAAATGAAGAGAGTGATATATAGATAAGAGATAGATAGATAGATAGATAGATAGATAGATAGATAGATAGATAGATAGATAGATAGAGATAGGTAAACAATAATAGAAGATACTTTTAAGGTCTGACCTTTATCAGAGAGGGAGAGGATGACCACAGTACATTGTATACTTGGGAGCTTTAATATGTCAATAGAGAAAACTGACCATCATAGAATAATCTACCTTGGAGCTGCTTAAATAGAAAATGATTTAAGAAATGGAAGAAAATTAAGATGGTCAAAACTCACTGTATGGATTTCTCAAAGATCTAGTATTTTAAAAGGAAAGAAAAAGAAAAGACTAGAAAAGAAATATAAGAGTCTCTCATAGCCTTGCTCATGAGGCTCAGGAAAAGGGGTAGATGGGATGAGTCTGGGGACTCAGGAGCAGAGCAACAAATAATAGAGTTATGCAGAAGACAAAAGTTGAACAAAATGAGTCAATGCAAGAGAAAACATTCCTTCAGAGAGTAGTTATTGCTGGTTGAAGACTTCAGAAACATCAGGGAATAGAAGACAATAAAGCAAGGAAGGCAACTAACTTTGTCAAATAGAACAATATTCATTGCAGAGTGTAAAAAATATACAAACAGACCTAAAGGAGCATAGATGAGAAATCTGTTCACAAAAGATAAGGGAATATAGCTGTGAAACACTTGCAAACTTTATGATTAATAAGACAGAGAAGYTACAAGACAAATAGGAGTGAAATCTTCCAACAGTGTGTAGTGCAAATGGTAAAAGAAGAGCTAAATAGTGGATGAAGGTATCCTTCATGGGTATAAACCAKGATCTAAGAAGCCATGGGTTATAACATGAAAATCTCAGTGCCAGTATCTCACTCTCAAGAATCACCATCGCTGGACCTTCAACAAAACTGGCAGGCCAGGTGTGGGCTACTGTCCTACAAATTGTTGAAGAGGAAAACCTCTTATTGATTATCCAGCATAACTATGTGGTAAGATCTTGCTGCTGAGACACTACATGCTTACRATCTAGGACATGAAATACAAAGTTGTGGCTAAGTCAGAGGCTTCTTCTCTGATGGCTAGCTTTCGTAGTACCAGAAGACATTCTCCAGACTACTAGAGAATTATATTCCACAACCTTCCTCTCCTGTAAACCTTGTGTGCTACACTAAAAGCAAATAAGTTAAGATGTGCCTACTGGTACAAAGCAGCAGAGCTATTACAAATGTGAGTCCATCTCCAAGGAAAGAGTTCATATGTAACACTATAAGACTACTTAGAAGCCTGTGACTGAGGACATGAGATGCCCTAATGTTTA
>BDUI01004990.1:31882-43069 GCA_002335545.1 Apodemus speciosus
CCCACCAGCAGTGTAGGAGTGTTCCTCTTTCTCCACATCCTCGCCAACATCTGCTGTCTCCTGAGTTTTTAATCTTAGCCATTCTGATTGGTGTATCCAGTTTTATAAAAGCAATGACATTCAAATGCCATTCTTAAAATCAACAATCTCCTGCAGCTCTCTGAAGTTACTTTATATGCTTACTAAATGTCTGTCTCCTTTTTTACCTGTGTCTCCCTTTGTCTTTCTTTTTATTTGTCTCTGTCCCTTTCTGCTTGTCTGTCTGCCTTGCTGTTTTACTCTGTATGTGTATCTGTCTCTCACTCTGTCCCTCTCTGTATGTCTCTCTGTCTCTTTGCCTCTCTGTGTCTCTGCCTCTGTCTGTCTCTCACTCCCTCTCTCTGTATATGTGTGAGATTATCTCCCCTCTTAACATTTTTCTTCCTGTTTGTCTCTGGGCTTATCTGGTGTTATTATCCCTTATCTGTTAAATCTCTTCATTTCTTCTTGTTTCCTGATGTAATAAATTCAGTATTTAATGTATATAGATTCYAACCTGACCAAAGAGTGATTATCATGTCATAGCTTTCTGTTTATATTTTTGATTTATATTCTCTAGACTTTGATATTATTGTTGTTCTTCTAACTTACATTTATTGTATACTATAAAATAACAATGAGCAGAGATAACATATTGCTAATAGAGATTATTTTTAAAGATTTTGAACAACTACTTTGTGGTAACCATAATATTCAAAGCGTAACCATTAATATTCAATAATTTCTTTAGAAATATTTAAAGGAGAATGCCATATTTTTAATTCATTTAAAAAGATGGGTATTTAAGCTTCTCAGTAGCAAACTATTTCTGAGCTTGTTATAAAAGTACTTTCAAATCAAAGATTGCTTTGTTGTTAGAATGTGATTTGCTCATTTTTAAAAGATAGGAACAATTATCTAAGAAGAATTCACAGGTTTATTTTACTTTCATTATATTCTGATAGTGTAGAGAGATATTAAAAATCAAGAATTAATAGAAGCTAATAGAAATAGTTTCAAAATAGTACCAAATGTTAAACCTTACTCTAATTGAGAGTTTAGAATTGAGTCAAGATGGTCAGATAGGCAGAACTACAAAAAATAAATGTCTTCAGAACTAATTTGTTTGTACTTCACAGTTTATCTGGCTGATGATTATAGCATTTAGGTTGCTTCCCTTAGTGATGAGAGTAGATGCTATCAGAGTTAGACTTACAACCCAGATCTCTTAACATATTGTCCTTTCCTTTCTATTCCCATTATTAGACGAAGAGTGGAGGCTAAAAACCTGTTTGCTCATTGCTGTTTGTGCTAAAACCTAAGAACTCAAGGTCAGGGGATGCAGAATAACATGATCATATATTAATCATTTTACAAGGATTATTCAAAAGAATAGTAGGTTTTATGAGAGATTTTTGTGTAAAATAGCAATATCTTGATCTTCTGCAGAGTTTCGGGAAATATGTTCCCCCTCAACATCATATGTCATATCTCTTAAGGAATGAGTACTATCCTTTGCCACTATCAAATGATCATCCTAATCATTATTTCTCTAAAGGATGTGTTTGTCAGTAATATGATTATACACCATCTTGATCTGTGAGATGATGATCTGTGAGAATCAAATAAAAGTACTTTTTTATTTTCCTCATAATAACCTCTTTCTCATATTTGCACTTCTTGAGTCTTTGTCTCTAAGAGTCTAAGGGTCTAATCCTGAACCTCAGACTTTAATTACCTTCCTGAAAAATTATTGTTGCAAATAAGCATGTGATTTGTTATGAATAAAAGATGCTGCTTTGGAATATTTTAACAACAACATATGTGGTGATTTGCACCTTATATTTAGAGGCATCCTTTTAAGTATGTTTATGGAGACTTATAAATGTGTAAAATTCCATGTTCACCTATAAAACTAATCTTTACTGCTTTCAGATTATGGTTTTCTTTTGAGTCATTAAAATGCCGGGTTGGTTATTTTTC
Organism: Apodemus speciosus; assembly: GCA_002335545.1. Classification (NCBI taxonomy): domain Eukaryota; kingdom Metazoa; phylum Chordata; class Mammalia; order Rodentia; family Muridae; genus Apodemus; species Apodemus speciosus. The sequence goes on from BDUI01004990.1 coordinate 33,884, forward strand.
ACATAATAATGAACATGCAAGGTTTTTTTTTTTAAGTATCCTTCAGATAACTGGAATAATTATAGGGATTTAATCACAGATCCTTATTTGGAGTCACATCAGGAAAATGCCAGAAAAAATATTGTGTGGTTTCCACTAATGCCTGTTAGAATAATCAGGATCAAATAATAATAATAATAAAGTTGATGAAAAGGTAGCTTCCACATAATGTTTTTGCAATAGCTGTACTAAATTTACTATAGGAAATTATATGGAGACTGCTTTAACAATAGAAAAACTATCATACTCTAGCTAGTTATCTCTTGATAAAAATAAAGGAAGTTAATTTATATAAGTATTTCCAACATAGTATTTGTTTATTACACAATTAGTCACAATATTCATGGAGCCAGTCCAGGCTTTTGTCACCGTAAAGCTGTACAATGTATATTCACAGTGGCGCACTTGTCAACCATAAAATAAAATGGAATCATATATTTGAATTTAATTTAGTGGACTCAGAGATCATCATATTAAGGTAAGTAAGCCAATGACACAAAACTAAGTATGGCTTACTATCACTTACATGTGGATTGGAAGATAAAATGATGGTGATCCGGAATCGGAAGGCCAAACAAGAAATGAAAACAGAATAAAACACAGAGAGTTAATTTAATTTAAAAAATGTTATATGAAAATAATTTTAAAAAGTGTTGTGTGAATCTGTGAAAATAACAAAGAGTAGGCTATCTATATAACTAATGTGGATTATTGATCTTTTCATACTTTGAAATTCTGCCAAAACGTAATACATTGAAGATTGCAAAGTAATTTCAATATTGTTATTTTTTTGCTGTGGTAGTAATAATACATATTGTATAACATACATTAAAATGTTGTGAATACCAAAATAGATGGTCAGTATGTGTGCCTGTGTATGTGTGTGTGTGCTTGTGTATGTGTGTATATTTGTGTGTGTACTTGTGTGTGTATTCATATATGTGTGTATTTGTGTGTGTGTGTTATATTTCATATGTTAATAAAGTTTAAGCTGGTTTGTTAGGTGCAGGTTAATGCCATCAATAAAATTATTGTGATTATTCTGTTTCATATTTGTTCACAATCATAAATTGTGCATATGTGACATTAATCTTTAATATATATATATATTACATGATAAATTAAAGCTTTTCTTCTTTCTCTTTCAGAACRCTTTGTTTTTCCCACCATTGCAAGAAAAAGCCTAACTTCAATCTAAAAGTTACAGTAGTTTATTGAAATCATTGTTCAATAATAGACTTACCAAGTCTTGAAAAAATAGTGACCTTAGACTTTGAGACTCAGTGCTTTTCTATGGTTTCTGTTTATCTTGTTGGGGATTCTGCTTTTCACATTGCTCATGTCCAGCCTTCTACAATTGGATCTGATGAGGGTCATTGACGCATCAAACTTGTCAGCTCTGCCCATGGTGGGGTCTTTACTTGTTCTCATTTGTCTTCATTCTTCTGGACAGCTCCTTATCCAAAGAGCTGTCTTTCACATCCATCTACAATGGTTGACCTTGCAGATTTAGTTTTCTACCCAGTCATTTAAGGAACAACTTGTACGGTAGGAAAATTATGTCCCCAATTTTCTCTGACAACTATATTATTTTATCAAGCAAAATACTCTCAGGGTTGACAGCTGTGCTTGTCTTCCTGTGATACAAGCTGATTTTAAAACAATGCCTCACTTCTGGAATGATCTGTTTTCCAAACTCTGATCAGCATTTCTTGTTATTTCATTTTTTTATAGTATACTTGAGTTTACCTGCAGAAAATGAAGCTTTTAATTTGGTTTTCAGTGAAAACACTGATGTTTTCTTACTGATCTCTTGTTTGTTGTTGTGCCAACTATGTTATGTTTGAAATGGATTTCAAATACAGTAAAGAATTTTTACATGTATTAACTTATTTAAATTTCAACTTGTCATGAAAGAGAGAGAAATACCCAAAAAATAAGTATCCATACAAATGTAATCAATAAATCTGCTAATTTGTATGCTCACTTCAAAATAAAATTAGACTAAAAATGAATAAACTTGTACTTGATATATGGCTCCAGCATAGCAGTAAAAAAGGCCTTCACTTAATTCAAAGATTAATTTTAATAATAATGAATCATTTAAAAATATATAATGGACATAAATTAACCCTTTAATAACTGGTTTACTCCAGCTTCTAATTACTTACAAACAACAGCAGGAACATGTAAATTAGGTAAACTGAATTTTATACATATGTGAGCCATGCACAGAATGGGAGAGAAAACCCAACTTAATATCTAAGCTTAATTTGCTTGTTATAAGCAGATTTTGCCTTTTAATCAATTACTTAATTATTATACAACTGCATGACTAGTGTGAAACAGCTCACAAGGACATCTCCTAGACAACACAAACTCCAATATTTTACATTTTCTATAGTCAAAAGCAAGTTTTGATAGTAGTTTTGCTCAGTTTATTCACACACAACAATACAAGTACTGCTCACTCTCAACAAATTTTCTCTCTCATTTTATACTTATTTTTTATTTTTTTAAATTTCTTTCACACAATATATTTAGATAATACTCTTTCTCCTTCTGAACTCTTTCAGGATCCTCCCTCCACCTACCCATCTAATTAAAACCTTTCGTTTTCCTACTATAAAATGCCGGTTATATGAAATCTTTACACATATCCTCCTAAATTTTAAAATCAAAATCAAGTATACAGTAGTGAATCTTTTTTTTCATCAACAGATTCTAGGTTAAAAATTGAGTGAATACTGGAACAGAAGGGATCAGGCAGGTTGGGGGCAGATGGATAGAGATAGTACTGGGAGAGAAGATTGGAATCAGGGGACATTTAGGGGACAATGTGGAAACCTAGTGTAACTAACAGAAACTCCATGGAATTTAGGAGGGCAACCCTAAGGAAGATTCCTAGTAATGAAGGAAACAACCTTAATCAGTCATCATCTGTATCCAGGAACGTGTTCCAGTGGTATGACTCAAACACCAACCCAGTAACAAACCTTCCACGTACAACTTGTCCTGACAGCAAGATGTGCTTGAGTAAAGGTGGCACAGAAGTTGAGCGAGTCACCAACCAATGGCTGTTCTATCTTGAGTCTTCTGAGACTAAACTCTAGAGATAGCCCATGCCTGACACTGCCTGGATGGGCAGAAACCTGACAGAGTTGGATAGCCCACAAAACTAGGATAAAACCAAACACAACTGGCAATTGGTAGGGGGAGTCAATGAAATGACTTCTACTGTTATTCTACTTGATGTCAACCTATTCATCTTCATAGAGGCTTAATCTAGGAAATGATGGGAGTAGAGGCCTGTAGAAAGTATGTGTGGGTGGTGGTGGGGGGGGGAGGGGGCAGGTTGTAGGAGCCAGAGAGGTCAAGGACACCACATGAACATGGCCCACAGAATCAACTAAGCAGGGCTCATAGGGGCTCACAGACACTGACAATCAGGAACCTGTATGAGTCTAACCTATGTCCCCTTCCTACAAGCTGTGTTTGTGAGACTTCGTGTTCTTGTGGGATGCCTAACAGTGAGAGTTGGTGTTGTCTCTGAGTTTGTGCCTACTTTTGGGATACCTTTCCTCCTACTGGTTTACCTTGTCCAGCCTTGATACAGGGGTTTGCGCCTTGCCTTACTGTGATTTGTTGTGCCATTCTACATTGACGTCCTTGGGAAGCATTGATGTTCTTTTCTAAAGGGAAACAAGGATTAGTGCATCTGAAGAAGTAAGTGTGTGTGTGTGTGTGTGTGTGTGTGTGTGTGTGTGTGTGTGTGTGTGTGTAGTTGGATGGGAAAATCCAGTCAGGATGTAGTATATGAGAGAAAATTGTTATGGAAAGAGCTTTATGAATGTTAAACCAAGGCATCAGCTTTGTTCCAAATGAGCAGCAGTGAGCCGCCCGGGTTGTTCTCTTCATCTACAGGCAGTCACGACTAACCCTAAGCAGTTTCTTTGAGGATGTAGTCAACTCTAAGGAAAAAGATTTGAGCCAGCACTTCCCAGACCTTACAGGCAATGTAGTCAACAAAAGTAGAAAAATATAACATTCTAAGCACATGTGATTTTGAGGTCTGGTTGATCGTGATTTTTTTTCAGGATACCATTATGACACTGACTCTTCCTTATGAAATGAGAGGTCCATGAAGTTAAGGTGACTCTCTGGGTGCTTCATTACTTAAAGGTGTAGAGTGTCATAATAGTAGTGAGAAGACAGAGGAGATGAAACTAATAGCAACTTGAGGAATGTGCCTTTATAAATGTAACATGTACTCAATTTTAACTTCATACATCACTCCCCCAATGATCCTGTAAGTTACATGCTCTTGTTCTTTGTTAACTGCCTTTGTTTGGTACTATAAATGCCCAAATAATGAAACTAGGTGAAACACTTAATATTTTTTTCCATAGCAAGAAAAAGAAATATATTGGACAATGGAATCCCAATTATTTGTACAGTTCTTTAAATGGCTTCCTAATAAGAATTATTAAGACTACTGCTTGGCCTGCACATATCATAACTCTAATACATTATATAGGCCAATCGATGCAAATAGGCATTTGATCTATTTGAACTTGAGTTTTGTGTGGAGTGATACATATGGATCTATTTGGATTTTTCTACATGGAGAAATCCCATTGAACAAACAGCATTTGTTAAAGAAGCTTTTTTTTTTTTATTATTTTATGTTTTTTGTCTTCTTTGTTAAAAATCAAGTGTCTACAAGTATGTAGGCTTGTTTTAGGGTCTTCAATTCAATTTTATTGATAAACTTTTCTGTTCCTATATTAACATCATGAAGTGTTTATTAATATTACTCTGTAGTAGATCTTATGTTAGGGGTGGTATTACCTCAAGAAGTTCTTTTATTGTTCAGGTTTGTTTTACCTACCTTGGGTATTTTGTTTTTCTATATAAAGTTGAAAATTGCTCTGTTGAGACCTTTAAAGAGTTGTATTGGAATTTTAATGGGAATTTTATTGAATCTGTAAATTGCTTTTGTTAAGATGACCACTTCCACTATGTTAATCCTATAAATCCATGATCGTGGAAGATCCATCTATCTTTTGATATCTTCCTCAATTTCTCTACCAGCAACTTGAAGTTCTTGTCACATAGGCCTTTCACTCATTTGGTTAAAGTTACACAAATATATTTTATAGCACTTTCAACTACTATAAAGGATGTAACAGAAGAAAATATAAATTTCTGGTGCCTCCCAAATCTTCATGGAAAGGAAAATGACAATTTTTAAAGTCTTGCCATTAAAGATTTTTCTAAACTATGATTAAAAAATAGTTTTATTGATGCACAGAGAAGAATATGTACACATGTTTACAATTTTACATGTTGAGTCTTATGCAACTACCTCTAATTCATCACTATAATCAAGGCAGTAGATATACTCAGCACTTCTGCAAGTGCTATAGTATGACATGCTCTCTCTCTCTTACTCTCTCTCTCCCTCTAACTCTCTCTCTCTCTCTCTCTCTCTCTGTGTGTGTGTGTGTGTGTGTGTGTGTGTGTGTGTGTGTGTGTGTGTGTGTTTGGTGTGTGAGTGTTTGCAAAACACTAAAAGCTCAACAGATCCTTACACTTGCATCAATTCATGACTAACTTTATCTGCTATGTTACATGGCACCTTTGGTTAGTACTCATTTTGCCTAACTAAGGCTTTGTTACCTTAAAAATCATGAAAAATTTTCACTGAACAACCCCTAGCATTTGTGCTTATTTTTTCTCTTCTATGAGCATGGCTTTTCTTTTTTGTCTTATCTCATATAAATGCAATATTAAATTTGTGAATATGATGTAAAGAAATAAGACAGATTTTACACTACTTTGTGGAAATATAGACTGCCCCATCGCTTATAAAAATCACTATGGCACATCCTCAGTATTTAAAAAAAGACTTCTATATGTCTATTTTTAACTTCACAATCCCATATTTGGTTATAATCTGAAGCTATTGAAATTGTAATGTTGAAGTGAAATTTAGAGTTCCATTTACCATATTATACAATAGTCATATAGAATCAATAAAAGTGTCATTAAAACTAAATGAGTAGGGAAAAATATGAGGTATAGAGGAGAGGTAAAAAGACATATGGGACATTGGGGGGGCGGGGAAACTAGGAAAAAGGGAAATGAAATGTAAATAAAGAATATATCCAAAAAAAAAAAAAAGACGCAATCAAAAAAAAAAAAAAAAACTCAGTAGTAAGGTGATTGCTTATCATGTAGGAGACCCTAGATTCTTTTCCGCCAAGACTGTTAAAAATGTTGTATATCTAATAGCACACAGCATTAAAAAATCATATTGACAATATGATTGAATGGCTTCGTTTTTAAATGCACAAATTTCTTCTGTGATAGAAGAAATAATATCTCTATATTACCTAAGAGCATTCAGTCAGGAATTCACCCTCATTCCATTCCAAAAGATTGTATTGGGATCCTTAGCATCTGCCACTAACAACCTCATGGGTTCAAAGCTTGTGGTCAAGTAGAAGTCCTTTTAAACAGAAGCTTCATAGTGCTATTCAGTGAGGTGATTATTTTATACAAAATATCAACTGTTCAAGTATCACCACTGATTAATGAATTGTCAGAGGATTCTAGAGAAATAAAAGGTTTCCTGAATATCAAGATCTTCAGATACAAAGTCAAGGAGTTTTTGAATCTAAATAGAGTTAATAACCAGATGATAATACTGCAGGGTCCTATCAAGATACCCAGTGTAACAAGTAGAAATTAATATTCAGATTAATACACATCCTGGAAAAATAACATCCAGGATATTTTGTGATTTTTCATTTGATTTTGGTGCAAATTTTGGACTGTAGATGTTAATAACATAGCTACCCTTGCAGTCTTTAACTTTGTAATATTTTTCTTTATGGGAAGTGTGGAAAACATCTTTTCAACAAATAAAACAGAATCTTATAGTCCTACATTACTATTAATGAGCATGTCTAAATGTATATATTTTTAGGTGTCATGTGGAATATCTTCTGTGTTTTTAATTTGGTATTTTCATGAATCTTATCTGTTTTTAGAATAGTTAAGAGTACGCAAGTGCAATAGTATCATTGAACAGTTTTGTTTTTTTTTTCTTTATTTATTTAGGTTTAAGTACTCTTAAAATTAAATCAACTGCATCAAAATAAGTTTTAGGTCATGGGTACATACATATTCTATGATCAAATGTCTTTTTCCTTTTTCTTCATTTCTTGTAATTCACGTAATTGATTTCTTCATTAAATGATATTCAGTGTTTTTCAGACAAAATTGACATGTATAAATGATAAACATCTTTTTTTCACTTTCTCAGTTTTGCTATCACCAACTTCATTAACAGAAATATTCTGTAATGTATTTTGATTTTAAATAACTAAATATACTTCAATGTTTATCTCCTTAAGTCAATAGCTAAATCCCCCAAATTTCCCCATTTTTACTGGAAGTAAGCATTGGAGAAATCTATGAAAACTACCTTCATATTTTTGTTGAATATTGAGACTATAAATTTAATCATACCAATGAAAATCTTGAAGAAATATAGAAAGTATACTAAAATGTCATTTTCAATATTAAATATTAGCATACTACATTTGCATGAAAATTATATACTAATATGTGAATAAACTCTATGGGCTAAACTATTTACATATTTAGCAGGATTTTTGCTGTTTTCTATAAAATACACATTCCTTCACATATATGGATGTGTGTGAATATATGTATATTTTATGTATATATGTATGCATATTTAAATATTACAGTGTTGCTCATCTCTTAGCTATCTTAATTTTATCATGTAACTTCCTATTATTTTCATGTGCATTATTTTAAATTATCAATTGCTCACTCATTCAGACTTTTTCTCAGGTTTGTAGGATGAGGCACTTCAAAGGAACACAAGCTCCTCTGTGTGTCCTTGTGTATGGGACCAGGATAAACAAAGGGCCCCCATGAAAGTCGGTCATATTCAACACCTAGTGTTGAAACAGTCTAGCCTCATCTCCACTGTTGTCCAACAAGTACCACTATGAGTATGTAAGCTAGGTTCAGACTCCCCTTTAAAGCTACTCAACAACCTGTTTACAAAAGTCTCAGCTATTGATTACAATGCTCACTCCAGGCTGTGTTTTAGTATTTCTTCCTTATTCTCTTTTCTTTTTGTTTTGTTTATATATGTTTTTATTCATGAATTTTTTCCTAATGAGCTAGAGATGTTCACTGAATGATATGAGACAGTATTATTCGATATRGTTAATGATTTCTTTTTGAAGCCTATCAGAAATGTTTCCAGTAATGTTTTGTTAGAAAACTGTTTCTCAACAGAACGTATACATATTTATATGTTATCTCAAATCTTCAATTTTTGGATGCAACTTTGTTATTTAGAACTCTTAAAGAGTTTAAAATAAACTATTTAGATTTTATCACCACAATGTGTGTATGTCTGTTTTACCTGCATGTATGTGTACCATGCGCTTGCTTGATGCCTCAAGAGGTTAGAATTTGTTATATTCTTGGCTCTGGATCCGCTGAAGATTGTGAGGCCAAACCAGGCTTGAGGGTTAGATGGGGTGACCTGCATCCTGGCAGAGCTCTGGACACAGGGCAGGCAGACGCAGGAAATTGAACTGTGGGTACCCCACATTGCCGGGTGGGTGTCTGTCTGTGAGAAGCCATAAGACGCCAGTCCACTGGGGTGGGGAAGGCACAGTCTCGGGGTTCTCAGTCTTGAACACCCCCAGATGCTCCTGGGTGATGCAGAGATGCTGAGAACTGGGTGCCTCCCCTCCCCCGGGGACTTTGGCTGGAGGCCAAAGGGAAAAAGGAGAGGGGTGGGATGGGGGTGGGGTGGGGTGGGGAACGCGCTGACTGGTTCCTTTCCTGGCAAGAGTCCTTAGTCTGATCTGGCAGCTGCTGGTGGCTTGGCTCAGTGAGTGACCATGGCTGGAACACTGAGGTTTCCCATGGGAGGTCAGGCACAGCTCCTTGGAGGGAAACCTGCTACATTGCTCCAGCACCGCGGCTTCAGACAAGAAGAGGCAGGCCATTGTTTTCAAGAGTATATTGTAGAGAAATAATGAGAGAGAGAGAGAGAGAGAGAGAGAGAGAGAGAGAGAGAGAGAG
>BDUI01004991.1:34003-50607 GCA_002335545.1 Apodemus speciosus
GAGAGAGAGAGAGAGAGAGAGAGAGAGAGAGAGAGAGAGAGAGAACTGATATAAAACTATACATGTATAAATTACAATTTCACCCCTGCCACATGGCAGGAACCGAACCTAATGCTTTTTTAAAAAAAAAAAATCTCATTCTTTCCCTTCTATATGTGTTTTAAATCACTGTTTCTGTCCTTGTTTACCTTCTACTTTATATCAATTAAATGTATTGGCTAGATAACTACAAAATGTTTGTAGTATGGAAAATTTTAGCCATTTGGGAGATCTGTCTACTTTACACATTGTAGCAATGCCACCAGATTAACCCTTATACCCATTTTTCAGGCAAACAAACCCAAGCTAATGGATAAGGTGCCAAAAGGCTATCTTATTTGCCCGACAAAAAGCACAGCTTCCTCAGCCTTGTGCTCTATAAATATATGTTCATATAATAAAAATATTAACAAAATAGAGCTGGCAAGGACCAACACAGTGAAGGACTGAGGTCGACCCACGTGAACCCACGATGTATCRAAATATTCGCCTCGCAGGTTTCAGGAGACTACATTAGCTAACTGGGCTTCATTTCTTACAGGACCACTGTGAGCTTCCCAAAGCGAGAATGGAAGTGTGGTGTAAGTACTCCTGGCATTACATATTCAAACTCACAAATTCATACTTATAAGATACGATACGTGTCATATACCACTTCGGGGAAGTCAAGCTCTACCAAATGAAAAAAGTCATGAAACTTGCAGATTTTGAAAATTATTACAGGTAAGGCAAATGATTAGGAAAAGTTCTTAAGAAATTAATTTTTAATTTTTAAAGGTGACAAATGTTACAGCCAATCTATTTCAAGGGCAGTTTTGCTTCGTCGCTGGAGAGCGGGAAGAAAACAGATATATGGGAGTCTCTGGAAAGCCAGGAATCCCAGAGGAGGACAGGAAGGCGTAGAAAGGGGGTCTCTTTTGTTCATTGTTTTTATATTATATCGTACTTTTTCTAGGACCATATAGTTGGTTTAGTGATTTAAGTTAATCTTCTCTGTGTATTTTTTGTTCATGGATTAAGAAAGCAGCTCTAAGCTCTAACTGTTCTTGTAATTTCAAAGCTGAGTTTCCTATGTTGGACCAGAGTCAAGGCATAAACGAAGGGACACGCATACACCTGCGTGGAAGCGTGGGGAACGCGCAGCTCAGCTGGCACAGGTGCCTCCTCTGGCCTGAGCACCTGATCTGATCTCCAGGTCACATATGTGGTCATCATCTGACCTCCACACATGCACCACTGGATGAACACGCCCACGCCCATGCCCATAAAACACTAGAAGAAAACTCAATCGCTGAGTGAAAAAAACAAGCATCCCTAGTAACACACTGTGTAAAAGTGTGGTGACAGTGGCTCGCCGTACACACGGAAGCAAAATATTTGGAAGAAAATATAGAGGAAAAAAATCTCAACCTGAAAGCATACATAACTTTTTACACAGTACATTAGAAATTGATAACCAGGCTTGGTCAAAATTTAAAATTTAACATTGTTAGGAAAACACAACAGCAAACACGGCATACTAGGAAGTATTGTCAATGTCTAGATTTAACAAAAGTACTGTATCAAAACATGTGAGGAACTCTCAAAACTCAGTAAAGACTTAATTTTTAAGATAAGTTATTTAAATGCTATTTCATCMAAACATGACATATAAAGGGCCAAGAAGTGTGTGAAAATCTGCTCAACATATTTCGGAGTGAGAAAATGCGCACTGACATCACAGCATGCCATCATAGGCTCAGTAAAYGGCATGAATTGAAAATGCTGACAAAGCAAATATTGGCAAGAACAGGGACAGAATCAACTCCCATCCCCCGTGGTAACACACATATAATGATTCTGGAAAATGTCCTGGCCATTTCACAAACCCGGCATTACCAGGTATGTAATTGTTGGGAAGGAAAATGGATGCCTAGGGTCTGGGGATGTAGCTTCACGGAAGAGCCTTTGCTTAACACACGTGAGGTCCTGAGTTCAGTGCACAGCTCTAAAAAGTCAAATAGCAGATAAAGTCGATCCGTGGCTAAGAACGGAAACCAAGTCCACAGGAGGAGCCCATCACTGAGCATTTATACGGTAGCTTTATTCACAAGAACTTGAGACAGGAATAAACTCTCGGGAGAGCCCGGACATTTATTTCTGTTATTCAACAGCAAGAACTCTCAGTAGCTCCAACGACAAGGCTGAAAACATTATGCTGAGCAAAATGTATACAGCATATTGTTCCATTGGTATGGAACTGTGACCAGGGGAACTGGCTGTAAAGCGTAGGGGAACTCTTTGGTGTGATGGCAGCATGGCTAATCTAGACTGGAATAACCCTGACTACAAGAACATACACATTTCATCAAACTATACACTGAAACCGAATACACTCTATGTAACATGAATCATGTTACTCGAAAAACTGATTTCCCAGGGCTGGAGAGCCGGCTCAGTAGTCAAGAGCACCTGCTGCTCTTGCAGAGGGCCCAGGTTCTGCTGCCAACACTCAGAGCGGCTAATGACCTGCTGTGACTCCAGGTACAGGAGAGCCAATAGCCTCTTCTGGTCACTGGATGAAACAGGAAGTAACGTGATGCACACACACAAAAGTAAAAAGGCAAAAGACGCACACCAAAAAAGTAAGCAATGAAGTGATTTCCCTTAAATATTCTGCATATTTTAAATTGGTAAAAACCAATTTAAGTAAAAAGTATTTTTCCTTTGATTCAGATATATTGGCATAAAAAATAAATTTCTACTACACAAGCTTATACTATTTGTCTATCCTAATTTAGTATTATAACGTCAGAAACGAATAACTAAAAATGAGATAGGATACAAGTCTAAAATATTCACTTTCTGAAACGTTGTATTAAATATTTCCAAATCCCTGAGCAGTGCCTCTTCAGTCTAGAAACTACTGGTGGCAAACTATTTTCCGGATAAAGCTGCTATTATATTTTCCAGATTACATGCTCCTCTGCAACGTGGCCTTGCCACTCAAACCCTTACCACAAAATGGTTTTTATTCCCCTCCCCTTGAATCTGGCTCATCCTAGTGAGTTATGTGGCCACTCTTATATATGGAAGTGACTTCAAAGACCTCAGAAGCTAAAGCAAAGGAAATGCCACAGCCTCTGCCTGCTCTCTCAGAATGCTCTGTCATGATATATTACTTCCAAGAATTCAGTACCGTGCTTTACCCACATGAAGAAGCTAAGAACAAGCCTTTCTGCCCACAGCTCCAGCAAGCCCCAAGTCAACAGGTAGGAGCCACAGCTATTCTGGACCTCTGGCTCACATGAGCCTTAAAAATAGCTACAGAAATCTGGCTATGACTGCTTACGAGATCTAAGGATGGCCGCAATAAGTGGATCTCGAGTAAGCCGAAGAACAATGAAAGCAATGCACACTGATTTTAAGATGCTGTGTTTGGGACTATAAGAGAGCAATAATAACGGGATATAAAATAAGCCTAGGGCAGTCCAGATGAGAGCTTGCAGGCTTCCGAGGGAGGCAAGGCCAGGCTGGAACACCTATGTGTTTTCCCCAGCCTGACCCTACAAAAAGTCTCAATCTCTAGTGGCCAGGCTGGAGGAAATGGMAAAAGTTACAACAGTGAAGACTGATTTCTTAGTGAATAGACAGCCTTAACAGGCTTGCTGTGCCCCAACTGTGTGCAAAGTTCTGAATCTTAAATATGTGCTTAATTCTGAATCACGACAGGGACACAATTTTATTTTCATGCTGTACAGATATCGATGGCTAGAGCAACTTGCCATTACTACGTAACCTTTAAATATGACAATTCAATTTCGATCTGACATTCTAAAGCCATCAGTATATGGAAACATCAGTTCTGTATAAATCTGCACTCTGTAATTAATGTCTCCCACTGCTCTTTTGGGTTACCTGGTCTTGCTCAGAAAGATGACATATTTCTGACATACCAGAAATAAATGAAAAACTCCTTAGCCTAAAACATGGTCTTAACCCCTGTATTAGCCCCATGTGATTCAATGTGTATTTCCAATAATATTCTTTAACCTATAGTAGAGTCAAATGTTAAGAATAAGTGTTCACTTAGTGTAATAAGAAGCTTAATGCATGGTGGTATCTGCCATGCTCTGGGGATACCATTTACACTAGAGGGATCTTTGTTCATAAGAGACCAATATTAACTGACTCATTAACCCCTGACACTGCTGAGAACAACGTGACCCAGACCATGTATTTTTTATCTAAGAGTATATACCTGGAACACTGAAGATTCCTACTTTTCCTTAATTTTCACACATTCATTAACTAGCACACTGACACGGACAACTTTATACTGATGAAGTACTTTAAATGTCAAACATTCCAACTTAACAGGCTTAAGCCATTTCTGCAAGACTGTCGCGACTATTCGTGGTACCTGCCATTGGAGTGAGCAGAAGTAGTAAACACACAGGGCATTTTCCCTCCCACACGCACATCAGCCAGCGCTATGCAAACTCAGTCCTTCAAAGGTGTCCGCCGTGGCTCCTCCAGTCCCCCCACCAAGTCTGAGGAACTGATGGCTTCCTTCCTTCTGTTACTCTTTCCTACTGCTGGATGGTATTTTACAGAGTTGATGTAAAGAGAGGGTAAGCCTCTCCCTAGCGCATATGTCCTGACTCTGAAAAGACAGTTCTCCAAACACCAAAACTTCATTTAACAAACAAAATGTAAAAGTGCACAGCCAAACCTTGGTGGTATATGGTACAGACACCGGTTCAATGCAGTCAACTGAGAGCCCAGAATGTCTCTACTTGGTGCTCCTTATCTCTTCTGGCTGCCATTTCTGCCTTACATATTAAATTGCACAATCATTTATTTTAATTCACAATTACCTTTATGAGTCAAGAATACAAACAAAATATAGTGAAGACCTTACAACTTACTATTATAGCATAGGAAGTGTGAGTTTTAATGAATAACAAATGTGTATTTTCTAGGTAAAAGCATAAAAGTAACCACACAAGTCATAGTCTGGTACACCAAATGATATTGTATTGAGAGTTAAAATAACTGGTCATATTAACTGAATAATATAGATATTGTGAATGCTTAAAAAATACACATGTCCAGTGACTTTTCTAGCTCAGACTCCAAAACAATAAGTACTATTCACATCCTGTGTAATTGCATGGGAATTCTATGGGGAAAGTTCCATATATGGTAATTTTCCCCGATGGATTTCCCACAGTTTAGACAGGATATGAATCTGGTCCATGCAGCAATGAAAACATCGCAGCACTGGACGCTTGTGTAGCTTTTGCTGAGCAAACTGTAGGCTACCAGGGAGTCCAGCACTGAGGCCAATGTAAGAAACCAATGCATATTTTTAGTCTACTTTTGAACTAGTGGATAATCATGAATATATCCACAAAGAAATTTACTTCTCCCTTTAAAATATCCTCTTAGATTTAAAAATTACAATGTCAACTATCAACAGAGAAGAGATTCTATAGGAAGTCTCACATCAGAACCTGCTGTTAGAATAAAAAGTAGAGAGAGAAGCGAGTCAAAATGTTACCTGACCCTAAACTTCTTCTCAAGCACCTCTGAAAGTTTATCCCGACCTCAATCCCCATGAGCCACAGTTGCTTCCTCCTGTCGACACACCTTCGCTGTCTGTGCGTCTCTACTATCCAAAGCTGTGCAATAATAGTTTTCTTTACATCCATGTTCTAAGTGAGGATTTGGAAGTTTAGTAAAACCCCAGTTAAGCATTTCTTGTTTTGCTTTCATATGTAAGAATCTAAAATCTAATAGAGCTCAATACTTGAAGCCAGATTAATGTTGTAAGAAAGGAAAATAGCTGGGGTTCCTAAATTACCCAATTACACATGGCAAATACTAAGAAAGAGGAAAAGGCGATAGTCCTAAAATGTCCAGCATACTAGCAGCAGAAAAGCAGTTCTAACACGGTTACTAATAATAATCTGGTGTTAGATTGAGAAATGGTCCATTTTAAAGGTGATTTGGGACAACTATAGTCCCTATGCATATTTTCAGCTTATCCACACATCACAGTAAAACAACAGATCAACGTTCAACCACACACACAGCCAGCTGTCAAAAAAGTCCCTGTAGTGCACATAAAGGGGTGCAGCCTCTGGTTTCCTTGACAGATGCACTCTCTTCCAGCAGTCTTGTGACCTAACGTTGCAAGGTGTATTCATCTGACTCTCTCTCTCGCACGACTGCTCACCATTTGAGAGAATCGCTTCAGTTTTGGCACCATGACACCATGGTTATTACTATTACTAATAACTGCCCAGTTGCAACTTTATGTGTCTATAATGAGAGTAATGGCAACAAGTGAACTTTGGTGCCCACCGCAGACAAAGTGTACGAGTAACATCAACAGGTCTTTCTCATCACCCCATCCAAGGTGACACAGGCCAATCATCGAGGTGGCTCTGCGTCATCTGTCATCACTCCGTGGCTGCTATGACCAGATAAGTATGTCTCTCATTGGTCACTGTGCCCTGGTGCTTTCCTCCTTGACTCACAAATGCATTAGTCTAGAACGTTCTCTCTCTCTCTCTCTCTCTCTCTCTCTCTCTCTCTCTCTCTCTCTCTCTCTCTCTCAACTTTTAGAAGAGTTTATTTGGGTCTATTTTTCCAGGGCGTTAGAATGCTCTCATTAGTAAACCTGTTACAAATGTGGAAGGAGAGATGAGATGATGCTATTAGCCGTGGGGACACCCTATTTCTCAGCAGGTAAGGGACCAGTCTAATAAGGCAGGTGCTTTGGGAGACAAATTAATGTACCAATTCCCATCACTGCATCTCTTAAATGGTCCCTTTCTTTGGCACCCTTGAGGAATGAAAAAGTTAAATACAAGAGGGGGCGGGAGCAGAACTGACCCCAGACAATACTAATTGAATAATGTTCACTACCGTTACAGTGGTTCTGAGGGGCTTGGGGGAGGCGTTGTTGTTATTTGGTTTTTTGGTTTGGTTTGGTTYGGTTTTGGTTTTGAGAATAGCCAGCTTTATGAGGCAGGGTATAAGCAAATGGCAACACCTCAGTTTTTCTCATTTAACAAAAAGAGAATTGTTTTTCTCCTGTCACCAGTTCTTATCACAAAGGCTGAAACTTTGTTTTCTTTTTTAAACATTTCCATTTTTTTTAATTTTTCAGAATTCAACTGATATTTCTACATAAACTTCACTAAATCAAGTTAAGTACTCTAAATATGCGTGTAATGATTGCTTCACTCCATAAAACTTTATTAATGGCATTTTCTTCTCACACTTAAATTATTCTGACACGCAAAAGCTAAAATTGTGTGTCTTCAAAGCCAATAAAGAAGACAAGCATTAGTCTCATTTTTGGATGTGAATATTTTCAGTGAGGAGAACATTTAAAACCATTTAGATGGTGATGGAGTGACACCATCACAGAGTGACAGAGCACGCCAGGTTATTATGCTTCCCATGATGTCATGGTGAGTCTCCTGAAGCTGCAGACAAGTTCATGTCAAAGAAGAGCCTAAAAAGACAATGCTCGTCCCCCCAAGTACAGGGCATGGATGGATACCCGCTGGTCAGGAAGATGAGAGTGGGACTGTTAGAGACAGAGGATGAAATGGCGTTAGTGGGCTGGTGATGGGAGAGTGCTTGCCTGGTCTATAGAAATCCTTAGACTAGATCACTTGTACTATAAAAGACAGACAAAAAGTTAAACAAAATAAACTATCAGACATTAATTGAATTTATTAATTATTTTTACAGTTATGTAAGCCTTTAATTTTCAAGACATTTGCACCTCAAGATCAATTTTTGTCATTTCAAAAAGGTTACGTACTTTCTTTTTGGGGGGGTGTTTAGGAGAATTATTAAAGATAAGCAAATACTTAGTGAAACAGAAATATAGTAATATAGAACCCAAGCCACTAGAGACACCTGACCTCAAAAATATAAGACATAAAATCAACTTAGTTATATATTCAACAAGTTAAAAATTGAGATGTGTTCCCTTGTCTTATATGTAAAAAACGAGAAAGCAAGAAAGAACATTTAAAAGATTCATTAACATTAGTCTGGGAAGTCATGAATCAGAATGGTAATTAGCACTTGACAAGAATAACGAATGGGAAGGCTATAATTCTTCCTGAGGAAACAGAAAAATGTTCTGTATCTCTGTCCAGGTAGAGGTGTTTCTAGTACAAAATGGATGCAAATGCTCAGAAGCCTTGCTAAGACTTATGCATCCTGTGGTCCATCAATCAGTTTAAACAGCAAGCAACTAAGGAATGCTGACAAGTGGGGCAACAGTCTTCCCCAGGGAGCAGCACACCGACTGACCACCCAGTCCCCAGGGGTCGGCCCTGAAAGCACACAGGTAACATTACACAGCTGGAGCAGGTTGTGTTTAGGTACCTAAGCATAATAAATATATCACAAACATACATAGATGCAAGTTAACAACAATGAATGAAAAAAGAGACCATAAATTTGAGAGAGCAGCAAAGGGTATGTATACAAGAAGAACTGAGGGCGGAGAAGGAAGGGGGAAATAGTGTAAGTATGTTATAATCTAGTATATGATTTTTAAGTAAACAATCAGATGCAAGTAAGGCACAGCAGTCAGAAATCAAGAATAAGCCTCACAACATCTCTGACAGAAGCTTCTAGTGTTTCCTCAGCACTGCTACCTCTAGTGCTACCTCAGCACTGCAAGCAAGGTAGAAAAATGACTTCCCTACGACAGGTCAGTGAGAGCTCCAAGCTAGTTTGGGAGACTCCGGCTAGAGTAAGTGAAACTTCAGAGTAGCCCGTCCTACATGCTCTCAGTGTGGAGAGGTTTCGACACTTCCAAACCCCGCCCAGGGCGGCGTAATGAAGGTGAAGAGCTACAGCTATGAACAGAGCAGACACACTTGGCTTAGACACGCACTATCTCCTTGTCCGAACGAAGGCAGCCATTTCCAGTCCTAAACGCCCGCTGGAAGTGCCAATACCTGTGGGCTTCTAGACACAAGCAAGAGAAAAATTAATCCTCAGTCAAAGCAAAAAGGTTCTAAGWAAAAGMAAAAAAAAAAAAAAAARAARAARAAARAAARARAAAAAAAAARAAAAAAARAARAAAAAGAAAAAAATATGCTGAAAAAAGAAAAAACCTTGCTTGATAGTGTTCTGTTCGCTGAGTGGTATTCAACTCTGTTCCAAAACGGTAGCTATGGAAACCAAGAGCAGTTTTCAAATATACCACATAGCATACGGGTGAGACTATCAAAAGATAAGGTTTGATGGTGAAAAAAGACTGTGTCGTTTTGGAAAAACAGGCCAGACAATGGAAGAGCCCAACAATGGATTTCAACTGCCAGTAACCACACTCATTTTCCTTTAATATACAATATAAATATAAATATTTTTCCTCACCTAGGCTCTTAAATCAACAAAATTCCATTACTAAAATAAAGGTGGGGGAATCTCTGCCAGTGGATTTCTATTTCTTGGATGACAAGAATTCCAAATGCACCATTAAATGAATTTTAAAATATTTTCAAATTATTAAGAAACGCCACTGTCTTCTGTTGAATGGATACTAAATCTCACCGTTAGTGTCTTGAACTTGATTAGAAAATATGGTAGTAGCCGAGATGGGAGCTTTCCACCATAAGACAATAAAAATGAGCCTTTGTCAAAGCCAGTCAATAAACAAAAGAACGGAGACTCATGAGCCCTTCAAACGCTGCTGTTCTGCAACAACCAGCAGCCATCCCACACTCACACGGACGGCGGTTACCAGAAAGTTAAGGTCACGTTACAAAATCATCAAAAATAGATTTCCTCAATGTCCTACCTTAACCCAGCCCCCTCCCCCACTGCAAAGCCAGGCCAGTAGGTCAAACCTCTAGAAACTCTTAACTGTCACCTTTGCTTACCAATGGTAGCAAAATGTTCTGCAGGGGCTGTGCAACCTCACTGACAGGTTATATTACTTTCCATCAAACACCTAAACAGTTCTCAGATAGGTTGGCTATCATGATTGTTTAAATACCTACCTATTTAGTATGCCTACAAGTGCTGTCCAGCCCAGCCTGCTGTGCAGGGCCTGCTCTGCACCAAAGCAATTTCATTGTGCTAAGTTTAAAACAGATACAATGCTGATGTTCTGTGATGTTAGACAATGTATCAAAATTGAAGCCATTGTAAAAAACAAAAACAAAAACAAAAAACACTGTCTTCAGGAAAAATGCTATGTATTGTTCTTAAATCCACAGATAGCATCTACCCATGTGTTTCTGTTAAAATTATGGAGGAAGATATATAAAGACACCGTTATCTCTCCTTAGATGAAAAATATGCTTATAAATCTCCTTACAAATGCTTTAGTTTCAGAGTCCTCTAGCTTCTATTTTAGGGTTTGAGGACATTAGGAACCTCTGACAGTGTATTGGTGACCGGCCTGGTCCCATCAATTACCAGGGTCTGGGGGGCTGCCTGGACCCTGTCTTCTTGCCCCCTCCCTCCGGGAGGCCTGGTTTTGACCACATTGACATCCTGGCTTTAAGAATGAATAATCCACTTCAGGGAAGTCCCTTACCCAAGATCAGTCCCTCTGCAATTAGAGGCAAATGCAAATATTATTAACCTAAGGCAAAGCGATATGAACTCAAGCCAGCGAAACCATGACAGCACACGGATTCTATAGAAGAGAAATGTAGGATCCATTTACTTACATGAAGATTCAGTACCAAACATGGCTGGCTCCAGACGCTGCTTTAAAAAACAATTTTTTTTTTTAGAAGGGAGTGAAAAAGAAAAGGGAAGTAGGAAAATGTGAGATGTGCATGTGGTCCTGGGAGCGGAGATGAACCGGCTACACAGCGGGGGTCACGAAGCCAGACAATGCAGTCCGAGCTGTGTCCAGCTGCCAGATTCTCCTCTGAGAGCTTCAGCTTTCTCTCGAGAATGGAAAGCCAGGTCTCCTACACCAACCCAGAACGAAGAGCTGCTTTTCAAAATCCACCAGGCATCGAAAGGCAGCCGCCCGCCCGCCCGCCCGCTGCTCGGGAGGGATGCAGTGAGGCAGGGCTAGGTAGCTAGCCTAGCGCAGAGCAGGTCTGAGAGCAGCAGCACGGACTGCAGTGCTCAGCCCTGCTCTGGCGGTAAGACAATAGCAGAGCTTATGCATACGCCGGATGACGTCAGGGACACTGCACAGACTGACTGCGCTGCTTGAACCAGAGGCTCCAAGGGTTTCAAGGGAGCAGCGCCATTCAAAAGGGAATTCCTTTGTCACGAAATGCACAAGACCAAAAACCACAAGCACATTACCCCCTCCTGAAGGGCTCTTCATCCTGTGATGCCACTCAGCAAGAGACCTCAAAGAAATTTAAATACTGGCCAGCCTTCCACCAACTAACCACAATGACACGCAGATGAGGGTTCTTGGTTGTATTACAGCAAATAAAGCTTTGCAAGGGAATCAAGGAGCATCCGAAGTAAGGAAAATAATCTACGTTTAAAAGTAATTACAGAAGGGCTCCAGATTATTATCTCTAAATTAGGGATGGCTGACGGCTAAGGTTGTTCATTTAATCACAAATAGGTGAAAAGACATATATCACATATGTTTGGAGCAGTTACATGCACATGAAATGCATTAGTGAAATAATAGCCTCAACCGGTAGAGATTACACTTTCACTTATTGGCACGCATTATTCAAATATGAAAACCACTGATTTGTATACACATATTTTTCCTCTTATTCCTTCTGCCTTATTTTAAATTTTACCTTTTGAAAATTTCTGTCATTTTCAGAGTAACTCTGGCATCCTAGGCTGTGCTCACACACCTGTGCATACTTGAGGACAAATGGGAATTTGTGACTAATCTATTTCTTCTTAATCTGCTCAAACAAAAAGAATTGAAAATAGTAGCGACTTGCTTCATGACTCACAAAGCAAATAAAATTCTTCCTACATTATGTTATTCTTATTCTCCTAAATAAGGTTTTTTAAACACATATTAAAAGTATGCAAACTTTCTTTAGAGTGGTCTACTCCACACAAGCAAAGACGGAAGTTTGTTCCAGTAGTTTTAAAGTTCTGAAACATACAAAATGAGTACTGTGTGCATGATGCTTCACTTTAAAATCATGGACAGGAGGAGGTTCAAGAGTTCAAGACTCCCTCCACTCATTCTCAGCACGCATACCTTTTTCAGTGACTTGTTTACAAAGAACCATCTTGCCAGGCAGTGGTGGCGCACACCCTTAATCCCAGCACTTGGGAGGCAGAGGCAGGTGGATTTCTGAGTAGGAGGACAGCCTGGTCTACAGAGTGAGTTCCAGGGCAACCAAGGCTATACAGAGAAACCCTGTCTCAAAAAACAAAACAACAACAACAACAACAACAACAACAACAACAACAAAAACCTGTCTTAAAATGGACAGAGCTCTTAAACATTAAATTTACGGCAAGATTACACCTAAAAGTAGCCTTAATAGTTCCTCTGGCTATTAGATGTAGATCTGCTTCATCAACTTAGCTGACTGCATAATAGTTCATTGTGTTCACTGTACAATTTGTTCAAAGTAAACTGTCTTAGCAGACAAACGCTGAGCTATTGCGGGCCACGATGAAGAATGAGCGCGAGAAGCTGGTGTGTCAGAAAAGACTATCATAAGCAATGTTTCTTTGCTTACTATGTATGTTTGTATGTATCTTACTTTACTCACTTTGCTATGTATCTCACTGTCTCTTTGCTCACTATAGTATGTATAAACATACTATGTGTCGGGCACTATTTTCAACTTCTGTATGCACTCATCCATCCAATCTTCATACCAGCTCCACGAAGAGATGCTGCCATTACCTACATTTACAAGTTAATTTGCCAAGATGGTATAAGTAGTAAGTTTTATGTTGTGATTCAAATCCAGGAGGTCTGGTTCCAAAGCAAAGCTGTCGGTCTGTCTACTGTAACACCTCTTGAAAAAAATGAACAAATAACTGGTAAAAAAAAAAAAATGTAGTATTTTAAAAGTTCAAATGAGGCCGGGTGGTGGTGGCGCATGCCTTTAATCCCAGCACTTGGGAGGCAGAGGCAGGCGGATCTCTGAGTTCGAGGCCAGCCTGGTCTACAGAGTGAGTTCCAGGACAGCCAGGGCTACACAGAGAAACCCTGTCTCAAAAAAAAAAAAAATCCCCAAAAAAAAGTTCAAATGAAAGCAAATGAGTTGAAAATGTGGATAGAGATGCATTAAAAAATAAGTCACCAAGGAAAACTAAAAAATTATAGAAGTAATAAAAGCCTCAGCATGAATTAAATTGTAAAATGTCCCTGTTTTTGTTTTTTTTAAAAAAAAAACTTTCAAGCCAACAGCTAAGGAGGGATATTAATAATGTTGAATAATGTTGAGGTGTATCTGCAGCAAGTGGGGATAGGAATACACTTAAGAGTTATGGGACCTTAAGGCCAACGTTTATCTCATGTGAGTCATTTATTTATTTGTTCATTTACTTTACCCTGGGAAAGATCTACTTTAAATTGTGTACAAGATGTTGTACATGAAGACGCTGGAGTAAGGGATGAATTTAGCCATTAAAAGAATTAGAGAAGGAGGAGCAGACCATGCTCCCGTGGGGATGAGAGCCTTTCCAACGAAGGCGAGGATGAGGACGATGCACGGACTCGGTCACCAACCGATGGCGCTCCTCGCTTCAGCTCAGAGGTGAGCTCAAAGCGCAGACCACGGATCAGTGTCTCTTTTGGGGCACGGGGTTGTAAGAATTAAGTTAAGGTTACAATATTTTCCAAGAAGCCTTCGTTTTAGATAACCTTAGAGGGAGGCATCAGTGTGCTAGAAACATTAGACATCTGACATATCGACAACACGGGGCAGAGTTCACACCACTTGAGTCCTCTGACCCAGAGGCCTGAGGTGTTTCAAACACCTCAGAAAGTTTGGTTGCTCATCACTGAGTATTCCTCATTGACAAAAACTGCTTCAGAAGTTTCATTTGCTCTAATTATCTCCTCTAGGATGTTCAGAGAATAAACACATATTTTAATGTGGTCCCCAAGGAAAATGTAATGGAAGCAAAGGAAGAAAAATGAAACTGATTTGAAGTTCCTAAACACTCTACTCCCCGCCAAGAAAGGTCACATCGATCTCAAAGCTAAGGTAATCTTTATATTCACTTTGTCTAATTATTAATGCCTGGGACTTTGCTCGCCCACTTGTAAACACATTTTTGTGAATTACAGGATACAACTGGCAATACGGGCCAGCAAGATGACTAGCCTGTAAAAGTCTTTTCTGCACAAGTTTGAGGGCCTGAGGGCATTCAGTCTTAGAAATCATGTAAAGATCAAGAGAGAAAGAGAGAACCAACTCCATAAACCTGACCTCTGACTCCCCAATGCACATCGCGGTACGTGTGTCCCCAGACATGTAAAGCACGAATACATGCAGGAGTAACGATAGTAAAAGTTTTAATTCTGTTTTTAATAAAAAAAAAAAATAAGAGATCTGATTTGTAAATGAATCAACATTAACAATGAGAGAAAATGCTAATATCTCAAATAATTTATTGTTCAAAGCAGTCGTTACAAGGGGACAGGGGATGGCTCCACGGTTAAAGCAAGCTGCTGAGCTACCAGCCATGCCAGGGGGCTGTGGGTCCGATGCGGAGACCCTGCTTCAGTGAGCACAGCACCTAGTGACGGGAGAAGACTTCTGTGTCGGCCTCCCACCTCCACGTGTGCGCGCAGGCTCACACGGGCAAAAACGGACATGCACTCCACAAGCTCCTACACACGCAGGAAGAAGAAATTCTAAAATCGGGAACACCGATGAATACAACAATAAAATCCTCTTAAATTAATTATTCTATTCAATTAGCACTGCGTGAGAGCACGTGGAGGAGGGACCACAAGCTACAGGGTAGAAGTAAAGGCCGGGGACCCATGTCTGGGTTCCAGAGATGAAGCAAGCTGCCAGGCCTGAGTGGCGCCACCTACTGAACTAGTGAAGAAAGTCAGGAAGCACTTTTAAAAGAATCCACGTGGGCAGTGGTGGCGCACTTGGGAGGCAGAGGCAGGTGGATTTCTGAGTTCGAGGCCAGCCTGGTCTACAGTGTGAGTTCCAGGACAGCCAGGACTACACAGAGAAACCCTGTCCTGGAAAAAAAAAAGACTCCATGCATACATATACATCACTCCTCTTCCCTGGGAGCCCGCTGCTTTATTCCAGGGGCACAGTACAAACTAACACCTTCCTCTGCAGGGCTTACCCCAGTCCTAGTGGATCAGAGAAAGGAACAAATATACCACGTGTGAAGTGGTAGTGTATGTATAAATAGAAAGGAATGGGAGGAAACTGGATGAAAGGCAGAGAATTTTAGCAAAATTCCCAGGTGACATTAAAAAAAAAAGGTGACATTTTAACAGAGATCTGAAAACAAAAAGGTGAAGCCATCCAAACGGCACGGACACCAAGTGGAAGGCTATGGCAAAGTCCAGGAGAGACAGGGCCAGACGCTGGGGGTCCCTTACATTTTACACAGTAAATCTATTGATAAATCACCAGATTTCGGTGTTCTTTTGGAAGCTATCCCTTTTGGTGGTCTAATGGTGTGGAGAGGGTCACGCCGACCTATGCAGACAGCACAGTGCAGCCTCTGTTCCTGCTCGAAATAATCACCTGTCCAGGAACTGAAAACATGAGTTGCTCTCTTCAAAGGGAGCAAACTAAATGTACCCAGATTTGAAAATGACTAAAGTAAAATAATTATGGAAGATAATGCTTGAAGTAGCTCCTAATAATCCAATAGTAAATCTAATGAATGTATTTATTAATGTGCCAGGACTGAAACCATGCACATACACTTTAAAACTGTCAAATCTGAATTTTCACCTGCCCTTCTATGGAAGTACTTTTCAGTATCTTGCTTGATATTTACTTGTTAAAGTTGAATCTTTAAAAAAAATTCAAAATTCAAAGCATTATTTGAAAACAATAGAGAAGAGTATTAATGGCAATATGCAAGCAACTTAAAATGAAAGACTCAGTGCTTCTAGTCTTGGAAGGAGGCGCATTTCATTAGTGAAAGCGCACTCAGGTAGGCCAGATGGCTCAACCGGTCAAGTGCTTGTTCTGTGAGCCGTGATCTGCTCTCCATCATGTGTGAAGGTGAAAGAGGAAAAGAACAAAGTCCATAGTCATCCTCTGACCTCCATATGACTGTAGGGACATGTACACCTTCAATCACACACACACACACACACACACACACACACACACACACATTTTCTCACAATAACAAAATTTCAAAATGTATAAAGCATACTTAAATGAAGGCTATCTGATAAAATGTTACAAATTTCACTGCTTTGTATTGAGCTATTAGATATGCTCTTTCCTCTTTCAGCATGAGAGTGAGTCCTCTAAAACCTAGGTAAAGTTGTGTCCCAAATAGATTTGTTCTATAAATCTTCAACACCCTATTTTAGGTTTTCTCTAAAGTAAGTACAACTGCATCACGTGTACACACACACACACACACACACACACACACACACACAC
>BDUI01004991.1:67948-79117 GCA_002335545.1 Apodemus speciosus
GGGTTGTATAGGAAAGCAGCCAGTAAGTACCACTCCTGCATGGTCTCTGCTGCAGTTGCTGCCCCCAGATTCCTTCCTGAGCTCCTGCGTTAGCTCTCCTTGATAATGAACCATGACCCATAACCAAATAGACCCTCCCCCATCCCCCACCCCCACTCCCCACCCCCCGCCAGTTGCTTTTTGGTCCAGGTGTTATCACAGCAATAGAAGGCAAACTAGGACAGGTTGTATTTTTCAATAATTCATACAAACGCATTTACACTTCAGTACTGAAGAGAAGGATCACAAAGAGTGTCCCAATGTATACATTCCAAAGCTCAGTACCTCCCACACATTTTGTGTCTAAGGCACTGCATTAGTCAGTCTAGGGCACTTGAGCAGCTAAGTTGTCGTTTTTTTTAGCTTTTAGAGAAAAATGCGGACGTTATTGATGAACTATCCTCTGAAAGACCTGAAATAAGATATTTACCTTTAAGACATTTGTGTTGCCCGTATACTCACTGGGGCGTGGCCAAACTCCTGGCGGCGAGCCCCTTAAAGAAACCGAGTCCTTTCTCTACCTACACCCCTCCCAGAAGCCATCAATTGTGGGGAGTTACACTTCGGTATCCTTAGCACAGGGATACTGAGTTCTCTTCGATGGCTTTCTGTCTAGGCTGTTACTTGGGGGTCTGGGGTGACACAGAAGTGTTGTAATGTTCTTCGTCAACAATGAGTCTGCAGTCATCAACACCATGGCAAAAAAAAAAAAAAGTTTCCGTGTCCTTTACAGTTAGTGGACGCATGGATCTTTGCCAAGATCCTTTCCCAAGACTTCCACACGGTCTTCGGCATTAGCTCACTCTGAGAACCATGTGTCGCAGTACACACCATGCACATCAACACAGCCCCCTGCAGCGGCATGGGCCACAGACTTTATCACAGCCCTTGGCCAAGCACAGGTCAAGGACATCTCCTCAGCTGGAAGCTCAGGCCCCTCACATCAACACGGCTCCGGTGACAGCGGAGATCTCAGGCGTCTGCACGCCCTTTGGTAGTAGGACAGACCGGTGAGGGATATTAGCGTGGCCTCAAGTGGCTACATAGGCCACGGAAGCCCACATGCTGTTTATTTTCTTTGTTTGTTTGTTTTGAGATAGGGTCTCTCTCTACAGTGCCCTGGCTGTCTTGGGGTTATTATTTTTTGGTAACCACAGCATGCTTTGCAATGGCTGAGAGATTTTAAAGGCTGGATGTGGTCAGCCTTTAAAATGGAAAGGCCATCCTTCCTGGAGACCTGTCCATGGTGAAGTGGTAAAATTAGGATCCAACTGGATACTACGACGATGTCAGGACAAAGTAGCCTCCGGTCATCTCCATGTACCTCTGGTTATCTCTGTCCACCACTGTCAGACACTGCAGAGTGTGTCCAGAACTCCAGTTTTTTAAGACAATCATTTTGTATCTGGAACAAGAAATTCTACCTAAAATTATATTACCTGTACTTGTCAGTATTCATTCATCTTAATGTAGAGAAACTTAGGGAAAATCCCTAATGGGATTATGGGATACCATAAATATTAGTACTTTCTATTTTAAACTGCTCTTCAAACTATACTTAGACTGCAGAACTACCATTTGAAGAGATTCGGCTTCACCCAGCAGCTGGTGACAACAGATGCAGAGACCCACAGGCAGCAGTTAGGCAGAACTTGGGGAGTCCTGTGGAAGAGCGGGAGGAAGGATTGAAAGAGCCAGGGGGTCAAGGACACCACAAGAAAACCTACAAAATCAAATAGCCTGGGCACAAAAGGGCTCACAGAGACTGATCCACCACCTGGAGAGCATACACGGGACAGACCTAGTCTCCCTGTATACGTAACAGATGTGCAGCATGGTACTCATCTGGGACCTCTCACAGCAGGAACAGGGGGCTGTCTCTGACTCTGTTGCTTTTCCCCTAACTGGACACCGCTGTCTAACCTCAACAGAAGAAGATTCCCCAAGTTTTCCTACAACTTCGCATACCAAGGTGGGTTGATAGCCACTGGAGGTCTCCTCCTCTCTAAGGAGAAAGGGAAAGGGACGTAGGGGAGAGGGAGGGACTGGGAGAGGAGAAGGGAGAGGAAGGTCTGATCAGTATGTAAAAAATAATAATAATAATAATTAGTGAAAAAAAGAGTTTCTGCCCTTAGAGACAACAGAAAATGAAAGAGAGAGAGAGAGAGAGAGAGAGAGAGAGAGAGAGAGAGAGAGAGAGAGAGAGAGCTCTAACCAGATTGTAGCCACCCTGCAAAGAAACTCAGGCCAGCGGCTCCTAGAGCTTGCAAACAGCATTTCCATCTCTTCCTCAGAAACCTTTAACAACCCCCAGTAGACCACAAGGGGAAAATCCACACTGCAAAATCAAATTCAGTACATGCATCTGATGTTCCCATAACATAATAAAATTTATGTTCTATGGTTTTGATTTGGAGAATTTTTTCATTCAATCAGTAGTTCTTAAAGTATTCTGTCTTTAACATGTATGGAGGTGGGTGGGAGGGTGGGAAGGAGGGAGGGAAGGAAATCAAACATGCCACTCCAATACATGGTAAGCTAAAACTTAGAGATTGCACAAACCTGGCTATAATTTGAAGTATAATACACTAAAAATTTATCAAGCTATCAATTGGAATTAATTAAATGAATCTTGAAAACATAACCAAATAATATATTATAAACCTGGAATAACAAAATAATAAATCTTAATTGATTTCCAGCATAAACTATATGTATGAAGTAGTTCTCCATATAGTTTTATTAGACTCTTTCTCTGGGCATAACTGAAATTCCAATTATATTTAGTTAGAATAATATAGGAATCTTATAATTACTGTGCTATTGAGTAGGGGATAAGAAAATGGTCACCTCTSCCATTTTAAATATATAGCCTATATTGATAGCACAATCATTCTCATGAACACAATTATCAGTCTATCATAAATAAATAATTGCCCAGAAAGTGGAAATAGTTCTGAGACCGTCACACTGTCTTGGGTTAAATGAGTTACAGAGGCAATGCCTTCTTCCAGGTTTGACTCAGGAGATCCCCAATGCTCACGGGATCTTCTGACATCTAACACCGATGCCTCTTCAAGTACCACCACCCGTCCTACAACCGGATGACCTCACTGACGTGCTGTGACTCACACGCACAGGAAGCTCATCACCGAGGCTGGCCTAGTGGGTAAAGGGTCCCTTTGCCGGCAAACACCTGAAGTCCACATCACAACCGAAAACAGAAAGCTGCTCACCCTCATTTAGCATTGGTACTTTCTTTCCTTTGATGTTCTTTGAAGAAGGTAGCCTGGAAATTTGAAAATACAGTTTATAGATACATTCTCACCCGAAATACTACTGGTAATGCATTTTGTCCTCTGAAACAAAGACAGACAGTAGCTGGTTTCAATGAACATGAAACCATACCTCCACCCTGATCTTTCCCCTCTACCTAAAGAATGCATTGGCTTCACTCATTTCCCTGGAATTTTAAGCACATTTGATACCATATCAGTTTCACCGTGTCTACTCCAAACCAACATCAATAGCTTTCTTATGTCTTCCAGCACCAACTTTAAAATACTCTACTAATTATACGACCCTAAAGCATGGAAAATCCACAGGGCAAAAGTTTGGGGAAATGTATACCAAATCTAGAAGTTTTTCAAAACTTTAATAAAATTCTTTCTCTAAACTTTAATAAAATTCTTACCTTCAAACACAGCCACCGGCATCTCTCCAATGGGATGCTATAAATGTTTTAAGCAAGATAGGACTAAATAGTGCACACTCCAAGTCCCTAGGCACCAATGCCCCGTGGTGCTGAGCAGTGATTATGACAGCACAAAGACCCCATGTGCATTTCCGTATRGTCTCTGGTGGGATGGTCCAGCCCTCCCAACCTCCTGATGTGTTCACTAGTCTTCCTAGTGCCCCAAAACCTAGAATTTTCTGTCACTACATGAGTTATTTTGCAAAACTACATAGCTAGCTGCAAATGCAAATGAAGACAATGCAGGATATTGGATGGCCACTTAAAGGGAAAGTCCCAAAGTTGCTCTGCTCTTTGTCTCTCCCATCATGAGGGCATTAAAGCTACTTTGAARCCCATCTTATCTAATAGGTATCGAGAGTGAGTGAGWGAGAGAGAGAGAGAGAGAGAGAGAGAGAGAGAGAGAGAGATWTAAATTTTGCAGAGCCAGACATAGTGGCACACACCCGTAATGCAGTCAAAAGCCGAGGAAGGGGGATTGTAAGTGCAAGTCCAGAATATGTAACAGAGACCCCTTCCCCTCTCAAAAACACAATCAGGCCCATCACCATGACTTGAGAATTCTCATGGCGCCCCAGATGGCTCAGCGGCAGAGAAGCAGCTCTTGCTTCACTACAAGAGGTCACCACCAAGCTTCCAGTTCCCACCCACACTGGGCAGCGCACACTCATCTGTAATGAGAACGCCATGGTATCTGACAGCCCCCTTCTGGCTTCCACACGTGCACATACACACACAGTAGGCATCTGCAGACTCATACAAATAAATTAATTAATTAAAAAAAAGACGTGTCTGCAGTCCTTAGTTTATCTCCAAACTCGCTTTAACAATTGGCTTTAAACAGAAACTTATGGCAAAAACAACACTAAAGACAAAACAACCGATTTAATAGCCAGCAAATGAGTCTCCTCTTTTACAATACTGTCTAAATAAACTGTTATACAAGATGACCATGAAAATAACACCAGTAATGTGCCTAAACTTTCCGGGCCACGGATATGTCTATTCTTCCGAACGCAGACACATTCCATCTTCTCTTTCGTTTCTCACGGGGCTGTGCCTGGAGATGGGCTGAGAAGACTCTGGGCCGTACATCTAAGAGGTCTATAACGTCAATGCTCGGAAAGCATCAGGTAAGTCTAGTTCTATCTTTGGACTATTTGAAGCTCCAGCTGAGGGCAACGGTTCCCCCGTAATTCCTGTAAGTCAGAGCTCTCTAATCTGCACACACACACACACACACACACACACACACACACACAACTAAAATAACAAAACTTTTTAAAAAATAAGTAAGAAGGTAGAAACTATCCCTGTGATCCACTGACTTGGAGTCCTTTTCGTAAATACCCAGGAGCGGAATAGCTGGGTCACGTGGAGAGCCTGCTTTTAATTTCGTGCTTCACTCTGATGTTGATATTCTGCAGTGGCTAGACAAGCTTGCATTCCCACCTGTCGGTCTCATTGTCCACATCCTCGGGGTTATTTTCTTATTGTCCATTTTCTTGATGGTTTCCCATTCGACCAAGGTGAGGTGGAATGTCAATCTAGTTTTGATCCGCATTTCTACTGATTGACATATGTATCAGTGGAATCAAAACTGTCCAGGGAACACCAGAGGGGCTACTGGGGGAGGGGCTTTAGTGGACCAGTGAGCTGCTAAGGCAGAGCGTCTCTTAACCGCACAGTATACAACGTTCTTACACGACGCCCTGTGCGACAAATACAAGAGATAAAGTTTAACTTGAAAAGTGACTCTACATGAACAAACAGAGAATGACCAGTCTGTAATGAAATCTCCAGTCGTTTACTGAAATGGGGAAGCATTTTGTTTACTTAAGTGAGGACACACTACATTTATTCCAAGAATCRATTTCTCAACATAAAATATTACTAAATTCTCATCCACAGCCATACATCTTCTTCCCCTTTTGGCGTTGTGGTACCTAACAGAAAGTTAAGTCATTATTTCCCCTAATGTCTTGTAAAATTCATTTTCATAATCAAGTTCACAAAAACATCATCAAAGGTTTCTTTTTTCATCTAAAAAACACTGAGTCCGAGGTTTGAAAGAAAATTACAGCCTCTCAGATAAATCTATTCCGTTCCATGGTAAAATCAGGGTAACTTCCCCAAAGAGTGACCGTGGTTTCTCTAGTCAGGAAGCGCACTGTGTATTACRTAGAAAACACTCTGGGACTGGGACGATGGTCGATGGCGAAAGCGCTGGTAACAAGCTGCACCGTAGACCACATCCCCAACACCCACATCAATGCCAGGTAGGCCACCTTCTAATTTCAGTGCTGGGAAAGTGGAGAGAAGAGATCCAGGGAGCAAGCTGGCTCAGAGGTTAGCCCATGATGGCAGGTTCTAGATTCACTGGAGAAATGCTGCCCTGCTGAATAAGGCGGAGAGGAACTGGGCACCCCTCAGGCTCCGTACACACAGAGAAACACGTGTGTGTTTGGGGAGGAGCAGTTTAAGACAGGCTCTCGCTGACCTTGGAGCTCCGTTTCCAGCTAGGCTGGCAGCCYGTAAGACCTAGTAATCCTATCTCTACCACCCGTCCGCTAACGCTGGGGTTAGGCACTGCACAGTCACGCGAGCTATTCCTGTGGGCACTGGGGTCTGAACTCCGACCCTCACATTGGTGCAACAGGCACTCTTATACACTAAGTCCGGCTCGATGCCTTAAGTAATAAATTTTCTCCATTTGTCTGCAAGAAGAGAAGGTGTAGTAGGATCAGCATCTTTTTGTTGGTTTGGCTTGTTTGTTTGAGACAGGGTCTAACTATATAGTTCTGGCTGTCCTGGAACTCCCTCTGTAGAGAGGACTGGCCTCAGAGTCGCACAGATCTGCCTGCCTCCTGAGTGCTAGGACTAACGGCTGCACGACCACACCCAGCKKGGGTCATCCTCGGAATCCCTGTCCATCGGGTAGTGCTCTGCTGAGAAAGCAGGGGCCTGAAAGGGATGACACTGAAGGACTGGAGAGGAAGGGAAGCCGGAGATTAGCAAAGTGGACAGACCATTTAAGCGCTCAAAATGAGTGTAGTTCTCACCAAAAGACCTTGCTCCTTCTATTTCTTCCTCACCTCTCCTCTCCTCTCCTTTTCTGTTCTTGACTGGTTCTTCCACCTCTTCCCCATGACTTCGGGTTAGAAAGCTCATAATTCGATTTAACACATCCTGGGTATAACTGCTTCTTCAGTAAATAATCTACTCTGGGGACTTGAAGTACCCCAGTGAGCCGATTGTGTCCAAAGTCTACTCTCAATACCTCTAACTCATTCTTCCAACTGCTAGCTGATCCTTCAGTTTGAAGATCTGAGCATCTCTAACTTCATAAAGCGCCCACCCCGCCCATTTCTCTTCCATCTGATCTGATGCCAGCAGGGCTCAGGGCATGGGTGTTCACTTTCTCCAAAGACCAGTATTTGGATAGCCATTTAAGAAATAAGGACAATGACAACAGTAAAAACTGAAGTAGCTGGAAAGTATTCATTCTAAGAACTATTTGATTCTGGGAAAACTGTTCACAGCTTCCTGCTATGCTGATGCCTGGAGACATTCTAGATTCCGTCATGTCTAGCATAATTCTTCAGCTTTTCATTAGACTCTAAATTTTTTTTCACTTTTTATAAATATAACACTCTAATCACATGTGCCCATATCTATTCTGAGTTCTATTTGGCAAATTCCAAAAACTGTAAATCTATTTACCAAACTATTAAGTCCCTAACTGGTTATGTCATCTCTCCAAAGAAAATATAGTGAGAAGGAAATATCTCACGCGCTTCTCATTTCAGGCCGTCTAAAATCGTCCTACGCCACAAACTTTGGTAATTCTTTCCTCATTTTTCATATACTGTATCTGGCAGATCACCTCACCTCGGCCAAACAGAGTTAAGTATTCCTACCTACCTTTATGCAAGGAAGGGGCCAGGTCTTACCTGTGTATCTTCACATCAGACAGGCCTGGTAACTGTCCCTGGGATGTTATCAGGAGATGATGCAGCAAAGGCTTCACATGTTTTTAAGGACTCACTAACCTGGAGTGATGTGGGCTCCCTGAGTACACTATGCTGACTGTCTCGGTGTGAACTATCTGCTATATCATCCTGATCATCCTGAAAAATCAAAAGGAAGTTACATGGGAGAAGCAGTTCTCAGACCCTGAACTGTCGGTTTCACCTTTGATAGTTCTATCTAACTCAGGAATCAGACTCCTTCCAATTTTGAACGCATCTCTACGACATGAATGTTATAACCCTGTTATTTCATTTCCTCCTCTCATTTTTTTCTTTGTCTTAAACATCTCATGTTTATTACATGTAGGGGCTGAGAAGTTTGAACAGAGAAAGGATGATTAGCAGAATGGTCGAGCAGAAGTTTTCAGTGTTTCCGTTTCTGATGTTTGCCCCTACATTACAGCACTTCAGACATAAAAACATCTCATTTTCGAGATAAGCATGAGTATCAACACCATTACATAATTCTTGGAGATCTACGAAAGGATTTCCCCCCAAGCAATACAGGCTCCCTTAGGAGAGCCTGGCAGATTCATGGACAAGCACCA
This sequence comes from Apodemus speciosus, assembly GCA_002335545.1. Taxonomy (NCBI): domain Eukaryota; kingdom Metazoa; phylum Chordata; class Mammalia; order Rodentia; family Muridae; genus Apodemus; species Apodemus speciosus. Next base: position 76,321 of record BDUI01004991.1, read on the forward strand.
TCTAGTGGCAAGAAGAGATGCTGGCTGTGGGTGTGGTGGATGCAAAGGGTTTAGGATCCAAACCCTATGATCCATAGACAGCTCTTGTCCAGGACCCAACTTTGTTAACAAATTAAATTGTGCAGCTCCTGCTTCAGGCGAAGGCAGGCTTCGGGCAATGGAAAAGCATCCACAGCGACTGGGAAGGAAAAGTGCTGGCCGACTTGGCATCTTATAAGCCTCTTGAAGTGGAAGAGTGTAAACAAGGTCTGTACTTAGGGCCCCAGTCACATGTTCTATCCCAACTAATCCTCACAGTAACCAGTAAATCAATGATTAAATCAACCACTATCTAAGAAACTGACCCTCAAATATTAAACAATTTAAGCACATAGGCATTAGATGATAGAGCCATCACTCACGTATGACTTACCTATTTGTGTGTCCTCAAATGTGGGTAAATCAAGGAAAGCTGTAAGTGGAGTTGTCTAAAAATGCACAGGAGGCTGTGTTTAATATGGATGGGAGACCCATTGGCTCGATATCAGCAAATCTCTCAGACTGAAAGAGCCGCATGCTAGCTAAAAGGGGACAGGCCCCACCTCAGTCTGGAACCGCTGAGGTAAGGTCATGGAGTTTGGGGTCATGTCTAAGCAAAACCCAAGGTTAGCAACTACTATAACTCAAGCCCGTGCCTCCTGAAGCTGGACACGGCACTGGGCTGGAACCACAAATGTCCTCAGAGACAAACCTTCCTCTGGCGAAGCCTGAAACTCCGGTTCTTGAAGTAATTTTTGTTTCTTAGTGGGAAAGTTGACAGACCAGATCCTTCCGCCACATGGGAAGAGACTGATTAATCTATAACCTGCTTGCAGTGAAGAGGAAAAGTTTCCCAGAGATTTAAAAAAAAAAAAAAAAAAAAAAAAAAGGTTGTCTGCTTTGCAAGAGTTCACGAGAGAGGACTTTCTAAGTTATTATCTGAACATTAATATCCAAACGTATCTTTGCCTCCCTCCCTTCCTGAGATAGATGGACTTGCTTTCAGAATACAGAAACCTTTCAGTACAGCTCCATTCTTCGAGTTCTCTCTTATTTATAGAATTAGAGCAGTCCCACGCTAAGAATGGGAGCTGGAACACACACACACACACACACACACACACACACACACACGATGGCACAGCGAAATGAAAGAGCACGATACTTCCTAGATTCCCGATGTGGGGCTGGGGCTCGTTCAATGGCAGGGCTTGTCTATGCTGTGCCATGACCCAGGCCTGAAACCCAGAACCACCATTTTTTGTAAACTAACGATAATGAAAAAAAAATGCAGTCTCAAATCTAGGTTAACCAGATAACAGATTATTGAGATTTACAAGTAAGAAAGAAAAGACAGAGAAGGGAGAGCGGGTCCTCCTCCCCTTCCTAGCAAGGCTAGTTTTGTGACTGGTAAGGGGACCACACAGGACAGGTATCTTTGCAGCATTGACACAGAGACTGATGGGCGAAGATGGCAATGAAGCCAGAGAAAGTCAAAGGGAGCCCGTGTGTGGACTGGATGGAAAAGGCCCCGAGGCTCGTCAGGACTGGCACTGCTAGGAGGTGTGGTCTAGATGGAGGAGTGTGTAAGTGGGGGTGGGCTTGAAGATCCCAGAAACTCAAGCCAGGCTCAGTGCCACTTTCTCTTCCTGCTGCCTGCTGGTCTAGATGTACAACTCCCAGCTGCCCCAGCATCACGTGTGCCTGTACGCTGACATGCTGCGTGCCCTAACAATATGGGCTAGCCCTGGGAAACGTAAGGCGGCACCAACTAAATGGTTTCTTTTATAAGAGTTGCTGTGGTCATTGAATCCTCAGAGCAACAGAAACCCTAAGACAGCAACTGTGCGTAGACGCAGCCCTGTCAAAGGACTGGGGCCTACGCAGGAGGCCAGAACAGGAGACCAGCGCAGCCCACGGCGGCAGTGCTGGGGAGGATACCCATGTGCCAAGAAGAGGGATACAGAGAACACTGCGTGCTAGCACCCACCGCCCACCATGAGTACTGATTCTGAGTGAAACTGCTCAGAGGTCAAGTATGTCAAAGCTAGAGTAAGAGAAAAGAGATGTTAGCAACCACTGTTACACACAGAAAGAGCTGTAAGCAAATATATTAAGGATCATCCTCATTTCTTCACTTGTAAAGGGAGGAATAAACATGGAAAGGAAGAAAACTGGAAGATAGAGCTGGAATTTGAGTTACCAAGTCAACTCATGAACACAAGACCGCTGATAAACAAGGACTAGACAGAGAAGAAATCAATTTCCATGTGACACTCCGTGTCTGTCTGTCTGTCTGTTTCTCTCTTCCTGCCTGTCTTTCTCCATCTGCCTCTCTCTTTCATCTCTGTTTCTCTCTCTTTTCTCTTTCTGTGTGTGTGTGTGTGTGTGTGTGTGTGTGTGTGTGTGTGTAATCCCAGGATTTAGGGACATTACAACTAAAAGATTGTGTATTCAAGATCACTCAAGGTGACACATGGCATTCCAATCCAACCTGGACTACGAAAGATCCTGATAAAAAYGGAAAGAAAAAAAACCAAACAAACAAAAGAACAAAAAAAATCACAATACCTGTTCACCAAAGAATTAGAGAGGTCAGCTGAGAGAACACCGAGTATCAAAATGATAATAGATGCCAGAACGATGATGCATGCCTATAACCCCAGCATCGGGAAAACTGAGGCAGGCGGACTGTCACAAGTCTGACCTGGGCTACACGGTGATTGCCAAGCCAGCCAGACATAGTGAAACTGTTAATAATAATAATAATAATAATAAT
>BDUI01004992.1:19419-46484 GCA_002335545.1 Apodemus speciosus
GACATTGTGGTAAGGTGTCATGTCCAAATGTGTTGAGCAGCACTCATAGCTGTCTTGAGGCACATGTAGCCTGTGACCCCACAGATTGATCATGTCTATGTAAAACAGTCATTCAAACTACATCCTTCCTCATCTTGAATTGATGGCCTCAAATAGTTTGTCATAATAACCAAAACATCAAATAACACATCAAAGAAGAGCTGGATTAGATCACATGGAAGTTCAACAAACCAGAGAGCGTGTCAAGTCAAGGGGTAAAAAATTAAGTCAACAATCAAACCAATAAGCAAACAAAACAAAACACAAAACAAAGCAAGCGAWCAACAATAACAAAAACAGAAGAACACACAGGAACGATAGCCAGCACACCTTCCCATCTCCAGTGCTGAAGTGTATAACATTTTCCCCAAAGCCATGGATTGACCTGCTTCTGTGTCTTTGCTTATATTGCTTTTACCCGGTGTCTTTACCGATTTCATTTAGCTGGTTGGTCCACCATATGTCTACCCCAGTAAACCCAGTCTCCTGATAGTCAGGCCTTTGGACAGTTCACTCCATTTCAAACAGGGCTGGTTCCACAGCTAGGTTTAATCAACAGAATGCAGTGGTGGTGGCTCTTGAACAGTTCCAGGCATAACTCCTAAGACCACTTGACAGCTTCTGCTCTTGTGTTCCTGGGATTCTGAGTCTTCATTTATGAAGTTTGGCTGCCTTGCTCTTAAAATAAAAAAAAACACGGCATCACTATGTGGTGAGGCAGAGAGACTCCAAGACCACTTGGAGAAAGAAAAGCTCAGGTGAATCCAGTCTCCAGAAAAAATTGCCAGCTGAATTTAACTATAAGAGGGATTATCAGAAAGGCCAGAAGAAGAGTCATCCAGCTTATTTCAGCCTTGACTGAAGAAAGATTAGTAAATAAAATGCTATTTCTAGCCACTAATTTGGGATGATTTGTTAGGCAGCAGTAAAAACAGAAGGTAATGTCCTTCAAGTTCTGTGCCAGTCTTGAACATAATCTCCTTGTTCTTCCCTCTACCTCTCTATCCTCCTTGTTATGGTTTGACTATAAGATGACAAATGTTTGAATGCTTGGTCTTCAACTGATAGTGTTATTTGGGGAGGTTGTGGAACCTTAGAGAGTCTACCAGGCAGAAATAGGACACTAGAAGCTGGCCTGGAGGATWATGACCCAGTCCCACCTCCAGACTTGTTCTCTGCTTCCTGAGCTGTCATGATGTGAATGTGCCAGAAGCTCCTATTGTCACAGACCATGCCACTCTGCCATGTTAACTAGCTTCTCTACAACATTTTCATCATAGAAAGCAACTAATACAGTTCTCCTAGCATGGTTAGGAACCTTTTTATTTGATGCTTTTCTCAGATCCCATAGAATCCTAAACACACATCCATTTTCCATTTCTCACTTTGGATCCATCATTTATATTCCCATATCTTTGCCTGTAAGGACTAAACAGTTATTTTATGTACTTGAACCAAGCCTTGTTCCTTTCTGTGTTGTCCATGCTAAATGCACAGTAGTGGGTGCTTCAAAATACTTTCTGAAGCAATCAGTCATTGTTTCTAATTAGTTCACAAACAGAAATATGGGTTTCATCTAAGAGAGATAGAGAGCCAAAGGGACTAAGAAGGTGTATTTTCTACCTAAAAATATATAAATATTATTCAGAACAGTTGTGTGAGGGAACTGTGTTGGGTAATTGGATTAACTTTTCTCAAACTCTAGTTGAAGCACCTATGTGGAGATAAAGCTGAGAACCACATTTTGAAGATGTCCATCTGCCTAAGGCAATTGACATAGCCAAGTAGACTGGCCAAGACTGCTGGCAGCAAGTGGACTCCAGTCTGTCTAGTCATCAGTTTTTAATAGATGCATGTGATACAGTAGGCAGTGAGAACAAAAGTTATCTGATCGCTGGGTTATAACTAGGTAGAGAAAGATGCTACAAGATCCTGCAGAACTGAAAATTCCAATGACTTTTGTTTAATGATTGCTGAGAGGCCTGGTGATCAAGTACAAGAGAAGGCTTTAAACAAGAAAGAGTATGGCTGAAAGATGTGATAACCTCTTGTAACAAGGAGATCCATTCAAAGGATGTCTTGGGAGAGGAGTCCTGATAGCAAGGTCCATACATTTGTAACCCAAGGTTTCAACTCAACATAGAATCTTGAGGAGTTGAACAACATGAATGCAATACCAGAGGCAGAGCAGAGAAACTGTATACCTAGCCAAGAGTAATAAACTGAATCCAGGTTCAAATTCCCAAAATGGGGTGTGGTGTATATCGCACTATCCATTCAGCCACATTTCACAATATGGCACTCATAAGGATTGAAGTGACACATGTTGGTTTGTTAGTAATGTATCTACCCCTCCTCCCCCAGGGATGGAAAGTACAATGGACTCTAATCCATTTTTTCTGACTACAGGGAAGGGGAGAGCAAAGACGCAGGGAAGCAGCTGATTCACTCTGATCCCTGCCTGCATGGGATGCTTGTTTGTAAGTAAACATTGGAAACTCCACAATGGCATAGTGATTTAGAGCAGGACCTTTCACATTCAAAATACCTGGGTTCGAGTCTCATCTCCATCACTTCTACATTCTTTAACTGAAGATACATTAATTATGCACACTGAGTCTCAATTTCAGGTTGAGACTCAAATATTATTCCCCTCATAAGATTACTGTCATGACAAAATGCAGCAAAATGTCTGGCACAAAGTAAATGCTTCAAACTGATAGCCACTCACCCAATGGAGGGTAGAAAATAATCAAAAGCCAGTGTGAAGCAATTTGCTTGTATTGTTAGCATTTGGAATTTTGTGAATGATATAAAAGGGATACTTAGATAAAATTAAGATGTATCCACAATACCATCTAGAAAAGAGCAATATACTTTTTTCCAGTGATTGACAACATAAAAATATTTTAATATTATTTATTAAGGTTGACAATGTGCTAGATTGTGTCTGAAGCACTTCATGTACAAGAAATTATTGCATCTTCTTAGCAATGCTGCATAGTAGACGCGGCTGTTAGCCTCACTTATACATAAGGAGATTCAGGCCTCAGAAAGACTAAACAACTTGCTCTGGGTCACACAGCTAGTAGGATGCTAAGGTCTAACTTGAGCCCAGCCGTTCTCATAAAACATCTCTCCTTGCAGAACATTCCAGGAGGACTGCAAGATCAGAACTTATTTGTAAGCAGGAATTGTTCTGTTATTAAAGAACTTACAAGGGGGACTGGAAAAAAGAAATATATTGTGCGTGCAAGTAAATATTTACATACACCAAAATATTTATGTCCATATATGTGAGTACTGCTTTCCGCAGGGGGAGAGGAAAATGTGTAAATATTTACTCACTGGAAATAGCTGACAAGTAGTTAGGAAATAAGAATATTTATGCGGTGCTTTGCTTCTGTGTTGTCCAATTGTTTCATCTGGAGTCCATGCGCTAATTTCCAAGTTGGACAAGCAATAGTCTTGAAATTGTAAATTCAGGCTGCTTTTGGAGATCCCTAATGTGGACATGAAACCAATCCCTAAACAAAATAAGCCCCAATTTTCCTAAATTCTTATTTTCTAAAAGGCATGTTCCTTTTCAGAGGCCTTGATTTTTTTCCCCTGGAAGAATAACTCTAAGGCCAAAAATTGAAAGCCCTGCCTTTATGTTCCAAGCCCCATGCTGTGGGTTCTGGCTGGGATGCATGCTCTGGGAGGTACTTTGGGGCCAACAGTTGGAAGTTATTAGGAAGCAGGTCAAATACTGAATTGGCTGGATAAGTGCCCAGATTGGTGATGACCCCCAGACAGAGCCAAAGACTGGAAAATTTTCAAGGTTTTTTTTCCCATGCATCAAATGGAATTATGAAAGAAATTATAACAAAAAGAAACTCCAATGTTTGTGAGTGAGTGAGTGAGTGAGTGAATGAGTGTGTGTGTGTGTGTGTGTGTGTGTGTGTGTGTGTGTGTGTGTATTCAGATTTGTAATATAGAATACTGACCTAGTATGTTGGTACATTCTTATGCCATGCCTTTGTGTTTGGCCCTTTTTTGTTAGGAGTTCTTTATAAACTGGATTTGCCATAGGTGGAAATAACAGAAGAATCTCCATGCATTTTATGTAACTGACAACGGATTCATTGACTTACATGATGAGGCGTTTCAAAGTGCAGGTGTACTGGGGTTGGCAATTCAGTGATTTGTACCTGGCGTCCAGCACTCATATTTCCTTCCATCTCTCCTTGTATGTCTGTACTGTATTGTCTTGTCCTTGGCAAGATTGTCTTATGGTGGCAAGGATGAAATTCATCTGCAGAGAGTGAGAGCAAAGTCAGAGAGAAGATAGGAGAGGTTTGAAATCTTTACTCATCATTTTTAATGTTGAAATCTTTTTCAGAAGCTTTCCCAAAGGCATGGCTTATAGCACTGGTCAGAGTTAAATCATATGCCCATGTCTCAAGCAAAGGGAATGGAACCACATCAGGTTCCATTAGGATCCATATAGGGATCACTAACTGTCTACTTTGTTAGTTCAGAACTGGGGCCTACTTCCTTTGTAGCCTGCATCCTCACTAAACAAGAGAAAGTCCACAATACTATCAGGGTTTGCAGGAAAGGGTGAAGAAGGTAAGTAGTGAGTGAAGAGGCAGATGACAGGATCCTCTGCATCCCATGGAAAAGACTAGGAAAGCAAGCTCAGAGAAGGAGTGGCCACGCCTTTGGTCCATGCTCCAGCTGTCACTCCTCGGACTCACTGCCATTTCTTCCCTGCCATGCCCACTTTCAGTATCTCCAAGTACTGCGGCTTTCATCTTACCAGAGCAGCTGGTTGTGTGGGCACAATTCATGGTTTCCAATGAGCACTCATCTCCATTTCCTGCCTAGGCTATTAGGAAAGAGCTGCCTGTGAAAATCCATTGCTCACCTGCCACTGGCTCAAGGCATCCTCACTTCTTGCCCGGGCAGTACTGTCAGATGCCATATTTACCATAACATGGAGGACTGCTCAGCAGAGCACCTCTAGACTAGGCAATAAGAGTCAAGAGTCACAGTTCCTTTGCTATCGTTTGCTGCACTTGCCTGCCCTTGTCCCTCAAGCTGCCTCCCTGCACTGTGATTCTGGCTGCTCAATGTTCCCTCTCTCAAGCTCAGAGTCACTAGCTCCCTGCCCATCCAGCTCCTAGAAAATATCTAGTCTTTTCATTTCAATATGATGTCTCCAGCACTTACTTGCTTCTCCAGCCTTCTATGAAGCGTTGCAGCAGACAAGAGTATAGATCTGCTTCAGTTCCCTGTCTTCAGAGATCACCCCCACTCTCCACCACACACCACTTAGCTGTTTGTTTTCCACCAGGTTATTTTATATGAAGGTCAGTTTCATTATTCTACTTGTGAGTTCCTAAAGGATAGAGTCTACATGTCTACCTGGGCTCCTCTAGGCCCAGTGAAAACCAAAGCATGCTTAGCATGGTAGTAGCCATCAAATGCACGAGAGCTATATGCATGAATTTGTATGTGCTTTTTGTAATGAGATTTTCATAAGCTTTTGTTTATTGGCTAATGAAGGAGGAAAGAGATTTATTCATGTTTGTTTTGTTTATGTGTTTGCTTTCTTTGCTTGTTTAATTTATTTTAATGCTCAGGCACTAGAAGAGTAGAACGAAGAGAGACAAGGAAGTGGAGAACAGGCGATCTGCCAAAGACTGCTGGTGGCCTGCCTAAATGTCATAAACATTCTACCTCTTTTTCTTATTAATGGAACCTTTGTTTTATTCGGAGTGGCAATATGCCCAGTTAAAATCCACACATCCCAGCTGCCTTGTTGCTAAAGACAGCTGCATGTAGTGGCTCTGATCATTAAGATACAAGTAAATGTTAGTGTGTAAGGTCTTCAGGAAAGCCTGTGTGGTGCTTTTGTGATGCTGAGGTTTAGGAATTAACAGCTTGTAGCCTCAATTGTTGAGAATACTGCTGACAGCCTTTGGGTGTTAACACCTACATGGTTGCCTTGGCTAAAGAAATCACCTACTTATTGGCCTTCAATGACCTGTCAGCATTGAGACTATATAGCCGACCCCTCCCCCCACCATCTAGATTTCCAATGAAGTTGGGATGGATTCATGGCCCTACATCCCCCTCTGCACAATCACATTTCTTCCCACTCCCTTCTGTGAGCCTTCATCTTGACAGCATTCCCCCTCGACACACTAATCTTCTTTGAAGAGTCTGAATCCTCGGGAAGCCAATGCACAACAGCTCTTGAAAGGGCAAGACTCATTCGATTTACAACATCTGTCTCTGGCATCCCTATTTTTCCTACCTGGAGCACAGATGCTAGTTGTACGGATGGCAGAGCAGCCATCTTGTGACCATAAAAAAAAAATGCATCTGGATGGAAGGCATCCACCAGGGAGCTTGGAAGCATTCAAGAAAACACAAAAGAGCATCTTCTGGATGCCGCTGTATTGTGGACCTCCAGACATTCCTGCACTTGTTGACTACCTCTGGATTTCTTGGTTCACAAAAATTAAAATATCACACTTTGGCAAAACCACCATTAAGTACTACAAGCTTATTTCTATGTAACATAGCCATCAACAGTACTTAATAGTTCAGTTCTGAGGCCTTGTGTAAAAGAGAGTCACCTACTTAGCAGTCAACAAATGCTCCTACTATCATTTCTAGGTCTAGGTCTGTGTTGAGCAACAGTAATTATACTAAAGAGAACAGGCAAAGCTTCTGCTTTCATACTGCTTATATTTATGTGATGAAAAGACATGGGGAGGGGAGGCTAATGTGCTTGGGGTTTGGCAGGTTTACAGTAAAAGGTCACTGGAGAAAAGGGGTTCCAGGTGACTTTATAAAGGATACTTCGGGTGTCACGAAGGTAGCTAGAAGTTGACAAGAGTGACAATGGAGATGCCAYTGAGGACAGCACATGAGAGTGCATGGAGGCTTGGAATGTGGTGGTGACAGTGAACATGGAGAAGAGTAAATGGATTTGAGCTTTCTGAGGTAAGGCCAACAGGACGGGCTGGTGGACTGCACAAAAGGGGTAGGGAGCAAACTCCAGATTCTAGAGTCTAGACTGAGTTTGGTGCTCTTGGATAGAACTGGATAAGTATCTGGATAGTATCTGGACAAAACTGAGAGCATTTACCAATGTAGAACAAACTTAACATCTACATGGTGTGGACAATAAGGAGTTCTATTGTTTTATGTTTGGCATGTCTGTCAAATGGTCAAGAGATAATCTGGCCATCAGCTAATTTGGAGGTTGTGAAAATATGAAACTAAGATCTCTTGCTGTAGGAAGCAAAATGGATTTATGGGATGAGAATTTCCACTTCAAAATGAGACCATATTATCAATAGTCTGCTCCTAGACCCTGGTTGTTGCAGAGGCTCATTTATACATGATATGGGGAGTGCTCTGGCAGGGAACTTTGGCTAAGGGATGTCCTTGCACAAGCATAGGCATTGTCTAGAACTGTTCTGCTGTAGTCTGAGACTCTTCCAATCCATGTCCCCTTCTCCTCCAGCCCTGTCCCTTCCATGGCATCAGGCCCGCTCTGCAGTCTGGAGGCATATTTTGCCTGCTTCCACCTCCTGGGTTGCTTGTTACACGTCACAGGTATTTTCCTCCAAGAAACTTCCTGTACATCTAATCCAGTCTCTTTATTAAAGGACCTAACAAAGCACAGCTAGGAGGTGGATAGTGAGCCTGGTGTGAGGAGAGAGGTCTGAGTTGGACTGCTGATAAAAATCTGAACTATAGGTGCTTCTAAATATTAAGTCATGAGCCTAGGTGACATAACCTAGAAAGTATGGGAACAAATAAATGTAGAAGATTATGTTTAGAATAAATACTGAGGTTGTCTTTATTTCAGTTGTATAGAGGACACAGAACAAATCGGAGGCATGGAAGCAGAAAGGTGAAGGGGTTTTTGATTAGTATTCCTAGCTTAAGTTGATTATACATGATACATATCACTTTCATTTTCAGACATGACTATCATGTGCTTTGCTCATATTCACCCTATTGCCCTCCCTTGTACCTCCCCTCCACACTTGTCATCTTTCTCTTCCTAAAGAGTCCTCCCTCTGCTCTCRTATTTCATATACATTTTAAAGGGGAGAGTCCAGAGTCCATGTATCAGTTAAAATGTATGTTATTCATCTTTGTGAACCCAGCTTATTTGCTTAACATAATGATCTCCGGTTGTATTTTCCTATAGATAACACAATTTCATTTTTCTTACTGATGGGATGAATCCCTATTGAATAAAACTATAATGTGATATTTAGGCATCCATCTTTTGAAGGCTCTCTAACCTGGTTCTATGTCTTCAACATTATGACTATGGCAGCAATAAGCATGGGTACACCAGCATCTCTGTGGTCAAAGGTCTCAGATATTAAGAAAAGGTACATCTGGGTCATATGTTAGCTCCACTTTTAGGATCAGAGGAAACTTCATCCTGACTCATACTGGATACCCTAATTTACTTTCCAACTAGCTGTGCATGTGGGCTTCTTTTCCTGCTACACCTCTTCATTACTTACTTCTTGTTTATTTCTTTGATGATGGCCATTCTGACTGGAGGAGGATGGGACCTCAGTATAGTTTTGATGTCCATCTCTCTGACATTTAAGTGCCTTGAACATTTTTTCATATGTTTATTGGCTATTTGTACATCTTAATTTGAGACTTGCCTGTCCAATTCACTTGCTTATTTCTGGATTGCATGGATTCTTTGATTTTGGGGTATCTAATGTTTTTTTTTTAATTTTAATATATTCTAAGGATTGTATCAACCCCTGTCAGATACATAGCTCACAAAGGTTTCTTTTTTTCTCATTCTACAGGGTGTCTCTTCACTCTGGTACTTGTTTCCTTTGCTATACAAAAGTACTTTTAAGAACCAAGAAATGCTTCTCCAAGAACCAACAAGATGAATCATTGGGAGAGAGTCCATTGAATTTGGCATTGACACAGAAGGAAGAGAAGGCAAATAAATGCATAGCTCTAGTGATAAAAAATATCCCTGTTATTATTTTCACCTTAACAAAGAACAAGATGAAAGCACACACTTGCAAGTAAGGAGTGGGAAAAAATTGTAAGTTTTCAGAAAGAGGAGAAATTGTTATCTAAGGGCAGATAACAAGCTTCAAAGCAAAGCTTGCCATATGGTTAGCATGCCTTTTTGATGTTCTTGGTCATCTGCTTTAAATGAAACCTTCCGTCCATTTGGATAGACACAGGAGGAAAGCTGATTTCATACCAAGAGTACATGCAATGACAGCAAGTGGAACTATCCAAGAGCCAAGGGATAAACAGTCCCCAAGTGTGGGCTCTCTCTCTCTCTCTCTCTCTCTCTCTCTCTCTCTCTCTCTCTCTCTCTCTCTCTCTCTCTCTCTCTCTCTTTTCATCACCACAGAGCTCAAGACAACTGTGGTACCCTAGAAGTTCAAATCTGGAACTGCCAGGAAATAAGTGCTCTGTGGTAGAACTGTGGGTGTAACCACGACTCTCAGGGGAACCATGTCTTTTATGAGGCACTGGGACAAAGCTCATTTGTTTCTGGTGGTGTCCTTCCACCAAGATGCTAAGGTTAGAAAACTTGATTGTACTTGTTCCCAGACACAGCCAAGACTTTCTCTGCAAATCCCTAGAAACACCAAGAGGAAACTTTGTGATCCTGTAACCTCATTTCCTTATTTCTTATTACAACTTAAATATTGAGATGATTGATTCTAGCCAAGTTGGAAAGGTCCATAATGTCCTGGGGATTGGACTAACATTTGAGATGATAGATTTATCTAAAGCAGATTTCCCTCTCTAATATATCTGAGCTTCATCCAATCAGTTGAGGGTCTTCATAGAACAAAACAACAACCAAGCAAGAGGGAATTCTTTGCAGAAAATAAGCTAGCTTGTGGGTTTTCAGCTTGCCAACCTACCTTGTACATTTGGGAATTTTCAGCCTCCTTGGCTATGCAGGAAAATTATTTAAAATAAATCAGTCTCTTTCTGTTTCTTTCTCCATCCCTGCCTTTCTGTGTACGCCTCTAGTCTCTACACATACATATACATACATACATACATACATACATACATACATACATACATACATACATACACACACACCATATACACCATACATACACCACACATACACACTTTTTCTCTCTCTGGAGAGCTAGAACAAATATGTACATATTATATATGTATATGTGTATTTATACATATATATGTGTGTGTGTGTGTGTGTGTGTGTTTGTGTAAATTATTCTAACTCTTTGGTGAGCAGAAAATATATATAGAAAGAAACTTCTACAAACAGAACCAACACACACTGGCATGTGTACCCTCTGTTACATGCAAACTAAATAAATGTAAATTTGAAAACATATTTAAAACAACAATATCTAACCTACTAAATCCATGGAAACTTGTGGCAATGAGGTTCTTTGTAATAAGATAAGCCACCTGCCACCAAGTTAGTACCATCTTTGGTTGCATTCATAAACATACAGTAGTCACATCTGAGTTTGCATCGTCAGCTCCATAGCCCTCTGTGGCTGAGACCACATTAAAGCACTGATTGTATGCTTTTGTGAACTGGTAAAGATTCAGAAACTCCAGAGCACTCTGCACCTCTAGAGCCTTTTTTATTACCATCACTATGTTTCTTTTTTTTATTAGATATTTTCTTTATTTACATTTCAAATGATCCCCTAACCCATCCCTCCTCCCCCTGCTCACCAATCCACCCACTCTCTCTTCCCTGTCCTGGCATTCCCCTATGTTTCTTAATATCTGAGCCCAGGTTTGTTGTTGTTGTTGTTTGTTTTTTGTTTGTTTTTACTTAGTTGAACTTCCTGAAAATTCTAGGTTTCACGTTGCTGCCTATCTTCTTACGAAAGAAGCTAGACTTTGGAGACCATAGCTGGTCTACTTGACTTTGTATTTTTTTTTTTTAATGAAAAAGCGGAATCTAGTGGCTTATAGACCTTGTAAACCTAAGGCTTTGTCTGAACCTGGAGGGAATCTGCTTCCTCTCTCCCATCTCCTTTTGTTTTCATTGGCATTAGCTTCAGTATCTGGTAGTCTTTTACTTTGTGGGAGAGTGCTGGGCTGGCTTTCTGTTGCTCTCAGTACTCTTTGAGACTGGTTCTACTTCTTATCCGGCTCCCTTTGCCGCTTATGATAGCCCCCATCGGGAACAGCATAGGTGTATTCGGGCAGCCTTGTCTCCGTGCTCCATCTCCTTAGCGAGAGTCAGACCAGATGTCTCAGTTTCATTGTGTTGCTATAACAAAACTCATGTACATGAGTAATGCATAGAGAAAAGAAGGTTGTTTGGCTCGTGATTCAGGTGGCTGGAAAGTCCAAACAGCTTGGCAGATGTTTGGCAAGGACCCCCTTGGCTGTGTCACAACACAGCAGAGAAGTAGAAAGGAAAATGGCCACATGCCCAATGGGTGTGTGTGTGAACAAGGAAGAGACCAAGAAAGGCTCAGCTCATTCTGTAATAGTCCATTTGTGAGTGAATTAACCCAGACTTTTGAGAACTATATTAACCCTTTGGGAGTGTAGTTTTCCCATTACTTAATCATTTCTTTGGGAACCACCAACTATTACGTTGGGGGACATGCTGCCAACCCATGAAGCGTTAGAGGATGCTCGAACCCTTTGCAGACCTAAATAAGGGCAGAAATGTCAACTTCTCCTCTACAGAGTAGCTGTCCTGGGTTAAACATGCAGATCATTCAGTGGAACTCCAGATTGTCTGGCTGCAGAAAGCTGGCTCTGTGGTAAAAAATCATGATGTGCTGAATTCTTGGCTTTCTATATTTAAAGAAAGATAGTCCTATGATTTCCCTGAAATACACAGGGGACATTGGGCTCCATTTCCAAAACTCAGCTGTGGTTTTATGTCAAGACAATTCTATCTGAAAGGCTCTCTGAGGCCACACTGAAAGGGAGACGCCTCAATAGTTATTGAAATGGGCTAATCATGCCTGCTTTAATCAAATCAGAGAGCAGTCCCACTCCAGAGGAAAATAATTATGTCTGTGTATTTATGTGTCAGATGCTTTTCTCCTGTCCAAAAGAACCTGAGATTTGCCTGTTATAATAACAACTGCAGTAGAGTATGGGTACATAGACATACTGGAAAAACAGGAGTATAACTCTGTACAGCACAGAACTGGCTAAATAGTTCTTGATTCCTGGAGAATCTAGTTCTCAGCCATTCTGCCTGCTCTACTGAATCAAGAATAAGGAGGGCACAGAAAAGGGATCTCACAGGCTTCTTAACTTGGAGTTTTCTGTTATATTCCCAAAGAACAACATGTTCCAGTTTCCATTCACAATTATGAATGAGGCAAATAGAACCCACCTCCCTGCCCAGTCCAGAAAGTCAATGTATGGGCTTCCAAATACTCAGGAAGCCAGAATGGGAGGGAATCTCAATTTTTGATGTGAATGCTACTGCCATGGCTCCCTAAGATGAGACCACCAAGAGTAGAGTCCACCATCTTGGCTCTTTGTATTGGCAAAGCACTCCAATGCATTTCCTATTTAGAATCAGAAAGTTAGTTCTGGAAGAAAAGATCAATCTAGTTTGGTGTTTCTCAACACAAATGCTGCTAGAGGGAGAAGCTCTAAATTCTCCACAAAGGATCAATTAAAATTATATAGATGTAATACACATTTATTAAGGTTTTTAAATAAATAGTAGAACCCTTTTTTTAAACTCTCATTCATTTCTCTTTCCATTGCAGTAAAATGTTAGTTCATATTAAAGACATTTTATTTAAAAGCGAATTTTATAGATTTTGAGGCATGAAGGTTTTCAGTGACAAAAATGGGCAATCCAAACCATTGTCCTAAAGGAATGCCAACTTAATGTCAGAAGACCTTGAGTCTATTTCAATTTTTTATGATCCCTCTATAAAGAGAGGAGACGGGTGCCCCAGATCACAGAGTCAGGAGGAATGCTAGCATCTCTGGACACCTACAATCACAAGAAAGCCATTGGATCACAAGTCAGTATACAAAGAGGTGCGGTGTCAGCAAAGTTCAGTGCTCCATTCAGCTTCTAAGGATTTGTATTCACCCCCTGGTGTGATTCGTCATATGCGCGCTCAGCGTATTCACACCTCTGGTGTCCAATTTCCATTATTAGTATGAAGTAGCAGTGAAGACAGATTGCCGGGCAGCTGAAAAACCTGCCTAACAGTGGCCTTTACCATGAATACGTCTGTCTATCTTTTACTTCCCGAGTAATCTGAAGGTGGGCAGTTGTGGGGTCCACTAAACTGCTTAAGAAAACCAGCAAACACTTTCCAATTACATAATCCTCAGCCTAACACCGTTATCATCGCTTTTGCTGCCTCATGACCTGAAGCTTCATAGTTCGCTCATTCCTGCTAATATCCAACACTGGAAACAAGGAAAGGAAAATGGGCTCTATTTTCTTGTGGGCCACTGTCTTATACAAGTTAGTACTTTGCAGTATCCTTCAACCGTGAATTTTCTTACATCTATTTGCTCAGAACCATGTCACAAGGTATCAGTCAATTGTGAAGAAAAGCAGGATTACTCTAGTTGCCTTGGTGTAAGCACGATTTATCCCTGGAGCTCGCATACATTGCTACTGAGCAAACTATGGTTCTGTTACCAAGGAACAAAGGAAAACAGCCTTTGTCTAAACAGCCAGCTCCACCCTGCCCTGCACCTGCCGTGAAAATGAGGACGTTCCTTCCTGAAAGCCTGGAGCTGGTGCCCTGCTTTCTTTCAACACTGGGAAACCATGAATCATCTGTGCCTAAAAACACAGAAAGGACCTGTCAGCTGGCACATCCTCTGCAAGACCCTCTTAAAGGTACGTCAGAGTGGAGACAACTATAGTCAAGGCCAGGGTCCGTTGTCTTCCCTGTAATACAAAAGCTGCCCCTCTGTTCTTCCCCACCACCTTTGAAAGAAGGGCTAGGGAATGGCTAATGCTGCCCCACGTCTCCTGGAAGTACTATTTCCCCCAAAACATTCCCTCAGCTGCAAATGGAGTAGTTGGAGAGAACCAAGGTACCCAGGGAGCTAACGTAGGCAACAGGCTAGCAAAAATACTCACCTTGAAGCCTGAAACGGAGCCTCAATGGATAAAAGGACTTTTGTTTTTTGAAGCTGAAGTGAGGTATTTCTCTTACATTTTTTTTCCAGACGGTGACATGGAGACTGGAGTGGGGGGAGGAGCTGCTTAGGCAGTTTCCTGCACCCCCCCCCCCAGAACATCACCATCAGAGGATCCTGAATCCCAATGGCTACTGTGCCAAAGACATCCATGGCCTACCAACCCTAGGCTTCAGTTACCTCCAAAACTATTATGTCTAGCAGTAGGTTGCCAACAGACTGTGGGTTCTCTGTGAATGCTAAAAAATGTCTCAGCCTACTCTCTTTGAAAGTTCATGTAGTGCTAGATTCTCTAAGGCCTCCTGAAACAGCGCAGTTGTGCCAAAGGCTTCCTAGTCCAGTGCTATGTATGCATCCTCTGCATCTCTGAGTGTTGATACTAAGTTGCTTGTTCTTTGGAGATGATGTCTCCACACTTACAAAGCACATCACAGCAACTCAGAAGCTCCTGGCTCTGAGAGACTGTTCCTTCTGAAAACATTGCCATTTGCCCTTGTGTTAGTCAGTTTTATTGTCAACCCAATACACACGAGTGTTGGTTTTTTTCACACAGTTCGTCTACCTGCACCCCACGCACGTCACCTGTCTGCCTGCCACGTGGGCCACAGGGATGCGGTGGCGGGATGTGGCGGAGATGTGAGGCCGCGATGAGGGACCACACCACACCAAACAGTTCCACGTGGAGCTTTATTTAGGATGGGGGAAGGTGCAGCAGGCGGGAAGAAGGTAGGAAAGGAAGGAAAAGAGAGCGAAGGAGAAACTCTACCCATTTATATACTAGTGGTGACGTAATTACAGATAAAGGTAGGCCCATTGAATTCTGGGTATATGGCGGCTGTTGCCTTGGTAACTGGTGCTAATTGTCGCCTATATGACGTCACAGGTCTTGGTACTAACAACGAGGGTCATCTGGGAGGAGGAAACCTCAAAAGTAAACACCTCCCTCAGACTGGCCTTCAGGCGAGCCTGTTGGATGTTTTCTTGATTAAGGATTAGTATAGGAGTGTCCAGGCCACTCTAAGTAGTGCCGTCTACCCCTGGGCAAACGGCCCTGAGTTGTATAAGAGAGCAATCCCAACAAGCCAGGGGGAGCAAGCCAGTAAGCAATACTACCCCACAGTCTCTTCTTTAGTTCCTGCCTCCAGGTTCCTGTCTTCTCCCTTTGGGTTAGAATCCAAACTGTAAGCAAAAACACACCCTTTCCCTGTAGCTGCCTGTGGCTAAGGGAACCAGAGTCACCTGGGAGGAAAGCTGGGGCTAAAATAGAACAGGCCTGCGAGAGAAATAAGGAGCCAAGACAAGTTTTCTGATCAAGGCTCAAAGTTTAATGGGGGAGGCTCCAAATATAAAGGTGGGGGTGGGGGGGGGGGTGGGGGTGCAGGGAACCCTTCCCCCAAAGGCTGGAAACTCTTCCACAAAACAGGTTTGGTTGCTCAGCAGGTGGCTAGTCCCTCTCAGGAAACTGCAGGTCCTTGAAGAGCTCCACCCTAGGTGTGCAGTAGCAGCTAGCATCAAGGTCTGGGGGAGTGGGAGGGGGCGCATTTCTTCCCCAAGTTACTTTAGGTCACAGTGTTTAGTACAACAAGCCAAAGCAAACGAAGACAGACAGGCATCCAGGATGGGTGCCCAGGCACATGCATCCACAAATTTCTGTGTCTAGCCCTGGGCTTAGCCTAAACTCTCCCTCTCAGAAGAGACCCGTACTGCTCCACCAGTAGACTAAGAAGGGGATAACATTCCCTTTGCTTAAATGCAAGCTAGAAACGGAGAGAGATGGTGGCAGCCTCCTCTGCTGTCTGCCAAGAGAGCCATCAACCTATCCTGTGGTCCTAAGTTACACCAAATCCCAAGTCTCATGGCTGCCTTGGTATTGATGGTGTCCTTGTGGCTAGGGCCATTTCCTGTATTCGATTGAGATCTAGCAATAGAGCACACCCAGAGGACTATACTCTGTGCTTTCTCTGCCTCTGTCCAAATACGCAAGTGTCCTTATTACAGCCACACATGCAGCCACCATCTCTGGCTCATTCTCAGATGTCCTTGGGGTCCAGGCATCAGATATAGCTGAGAGACTTTGTCAAAAGCCAAGAAGATAACTATGTCTGTGCCCTTTCTCAGCTCTGCCTTTAAATTGAGGAAGGCTAATACTCCCCTGAACCCTTTCAGAGTATAAGCTATGCTTCTGTGTCCTTCCTTCTCCTCCTCCTGCTTCTTTCTTCCCTTCTCCCCTCCTCCCATTTTTTCTCCCTCCTCCCTTCCCTCCTCTACGCTCCCCCAATGCCTCTGCCAAGCTTTGACAAACAAGAACCAAGGTCAGGAAAATGCTACTAGCTAGAGTAAGAACTCAGCTGTCCATGCCCTCCTTCCCCACACCCGTCCTGCTGCCAGGTGTCTAGATTATGATGTAGCCAGGGGATGGATGCTGGTGTTTTGTTCACTTGAGCGAGGCACCATCACATCTATTTGTGAGGGGATGGACAAGAACACCTGTCAAGTTCCATGCAGAGGGTAGAGTGTGAGGAGCATGCCCTCTAGATCGTAGCAGGTCTGCTTTTACTGCCCCAGAGCCCTGGAAGGTAACAACTAGAGCTGCCTGGCTACACTCACACTGGAGCTTTACCTTGTTCTCCTTGAGTGCCTGCTGTTCAGAACTACTGGGATTCAGAGGCCACACGCACAGACTGCTGTTTCTAGCTGCTTGGGAGGCTGAGGACTGTGCTGGCTCAGACTGCTGGCTAGCAAACCTCTGAAACCCTCCTGTCTTTGTCTCCCTAGAGCTGTGATTACAGGCATATGCTGCCATACCCAGCTTTTTAGGTGAGTTCTGGGAAACCTGAACTGGCTTCAGAGCAAGCACTTTACCCACCCGAGACATCTCATGTCCCCAGTCCCCGAGAGTGCTCTCACAAACGAGGTCAGGCAAGGACTCTGCTCTASAGAGATTTGTGGCTTGGTGCCAGAATCCTGAACAATTTAAGTGGGCAAAGGAAACAGCTCTCAAACCAATGTCAGACAGAAGGATGGTGCCTGCCCTAGTCTGATTCAGTTTGCCCTCACCAAAACCCATGCTGAAGCTTGGTACCTTACATAGAAGTGTTGGACAGAGAGTGGGATTCAAATCATATTCCTTAGACTAGGAAAGAATCTTCAGGCATGAATTTGTCCTCATAACAGCACAGAGCTATAAAGTGAAGTAGCTCCTTTATCTCCTCTCTTTTCCTCCTTTGTTGTACACATGCTTCTCTCATATGTACCCACTTTCCCTCTCTGCTTCCCTCTCATGACATTCTGTAGCAAGAAGATCCTGATGCTATGTATCCTCCATTACCCAGAGCCTTAACACATCCTTCTTCCCTTTACAAATTACCCGGACTCCGGGAGTTTGTTGCAGTAACAGAAAACAAACCAAAACAGTGCATAAAGGCCTAACTTGTTCGAYGTTGGGGTAAGGTGACTCTGAATCGTGCTCTCCAGTGCCTCCCACAGGACTCTCTGGCACTAGCTGCCTTGGGCCACAGCAGTCAGCTACTTCCCATGCACCTCTTAGCTGGCCTTGCAGCGAGAGATCTGCATTTGAGAGGCAGAAAAGAACTCCGAAATCAAGAGCTATTCATCTCAGGAGGAAATGAAAACCTCCTGCATTTAAGAGATTTGTACAAGTCCTCCAATCAGTTCGGCAGAGCTTGGATTAGATCTCTCCATTACAAAAGACCTCAAAACAAAGCAGCACTCCGGACTATTTCCTGAGCCCTCATCCTGGCTTGCCTTTTGAATGCCTCATTTCTTTCCCACAGCCATCCTGGGAAGATGCTTCTTTTGGCCTCTCCTCCAGTGAGGAGCTCAGAAATCCGTCTGACAGGTTGAGAATTTATTCAAGGTCACACAAACTGTAAGATTCAAACCCGAGTTTGTTCATGCCCAAAGCCTATATCTCAGCACAAGGAAAGATGAGTTTCTTGGATGCCAGGATTACTAGCACCGTGGGATAGTGCTGATCCATAGGTATGACTCGTGGAAATTCTAGAAGGACAATGTTTACTTTCTAGGGAACTTGGTTCTAGTCTTCTTACTATGCAACAGCCAAGGGACCAGCATAAAAGCTTTGATGTCAAAATGAGAAAGMGGAGGGAGAAGAGGAGAGGAGGACAGACGAGAAGGAGGAGGTGGAGGGGGGAAGAGGAGAAGGAAGAGGGAAAGAGGAGGAAAAGGCAGCAGCAGAAGAACCGAAAGCAAAAAAGCTAAGAGAAATCAAGTAAATTATCCACCTAATAGATTTAAAAGCACTCTGAATTCCGCAGCCTGTGATGGCAGAAACACAGGTGCCACTTCTCATGCTGTGAGGTAATCTTCATGGGAATTTCCTCCCAGACCAGGTAACTGAGTTGCCGGGTTTGAGAATGGTTTTCACAGGGGAGCCTCTCCCCCTCCTAAATCCATGTTCTTTCACTGTACTGATGAAGAATTCTCCATGTGAGGAACCGCCAAAGAGACAATTACAAGGTCTAAAGCAGGCTGTCAGGACCTGTGGGGGCAAGAAACACGGGCATGATGAGTTGCCCAGGGATCAAGGTTTCAGTACATTACAAAGGAGAGATCCAAGGAGAAAGGGGAGGCTTAAGCATCAGCAAGAGGAGAAAATTAAATAGAAGTATGTGGAGGGAGGAGAGAGGGCGAGAGAAAGAGAGAGGGAATGAGCAAGCTGCCTGGGACCTAGGAAGAAGGCTTAATGGTCTTGACCAACCTCCACAGGGAGCTGTGGAACTAGAATATTCTTTGGGAATTGGGTGGAGATGGTGAAGCTTTTTAAATCCTCCCCAAATCACTTCCTGTATACGAATAACACCTGGAAGAAGTGCTGGAGTATCTTCTTCTAAGGCTACTACGGTGTTCCCAGCAGTCTCAGAGGCAAGTCAGTGTGTCTATCAGAATGCATGTGTGTGAGCGTATCTGTGTCTGAGCATGAGTATTTGGCATGTATGCGCGTGATTACTGTTCTCACAATTGGAACTGGGCTCCCGTGCTGAGTTGCCATGAGGAGGATATATACCTCAGAGCAACTGTGAGCACCAGGTCTGCCCACAGAGAAACTGAGTGAAGTGCAGAGCCACTCACTAAGAGCCAGCAGGTCAGGGGCCTGACAGGCAGAGCGAGACCAGCTTGGAGAAGCAAAGGGCAGGGACAGTGACATAGAAAGATATCTTGGAGTGATGGCTAGTGATTATTGTTAGCAGAACAGAGTCTGGAGTCACAGGGGAGATGGGCCTCTGAGGGATTATCTTGATTATGTTAATTGATGTGTAAAAACTCATCTTAATTATGGGCAGGRCCATTCCCCCGGCAGGAGCAAATGGACTGTATAACATGGAGAAGAGCCTCGCATACTCTTCCTGTCTTTCTGCTTTTTGTCTGTAGATTTGATGTAACCAGCCTTGCAAGCACTTTTCCACTCTACTGTGACTTCCCTGCCCTGAGGTGAGCCGTGTGAACCTCTTCCTTAACCTCTTGCTGTTGTTGAGGTGTTTTGTCACAGCAGCAGGAACAAAAATCAAAACAAAACAAAACAACAAGAAAATACTAAGACACATGACCGGAGACTGAAACTCTGAGAGGAAATAAAAAGGAAGAGGGGAAAGATTGACACTGAGAAAAATATTAATCCGGCAGGACCAAAGACAGACAAAGAGAAAATGCACACACAAAACCAATCAGCCAACACACACACACACACACACACACACACACACACACACACACACACACATATGCATGCACACACTGTTTGCTATCAAATCCTAGCTGTACTAACTTATTCCTGACAGGCAGAGCAGACTTGAGCTGCCATCCAGATCTCTAGAGCAAAGAGGGAACTGATGGCCGAGGGGGACCTCTATGGCTGAACCACTTGGAAAAGCTGTGTCCCATTGACCACCATGGGGATCAGGCCTGCATTCCATCCCTGCCTCAGACTCCTGGAGCCTCCTCCCACACAGTTCTCCTAAGCACACTTCTCCAGCCCCAGGCTTCCCAGAACACCCACCTGAGCGTGCGAACTGCTCAGGTAACAGTTGCCTGAGACGCTGAGCATCCATCCCAAAGTCAGTGAGGCCCGAGGCCAGCCTGGCAAGACACCTCCCCGGTGTTCTGCCATTAAAAAAACAACAGCTGCTTCCGCAGAGAGACTACAAGATGAAGAGGAATGGAACAGGGAAGGGAAATGAAGAGAGACCATCAGCAAGGCAGACCAGACAAATAGGAGGTGAACAAGACATGCTCAAAAGCTAGACAAGACACTGAAGCCCTGGAAAAGGCTTTAAGATATGGGGAGTGAGGGAGAAACTTATGCAGGGAGTTGCCATCTGCAAATACAATGTAGCTGTAAGGATAACATGCTATGACTCTTAGAGAAGAAAGTTCTGCTTTTCTATGCAATTACAGTGAGCTAGGCCAAGCCAGGCCCAGCAACTGGAAATGAATTAGGGGTTGTGGATGTCCAGGGCATACTTGACTTCATCCTGAGAGATGCTTCCGAATGACCAGAGGCTCAGTGAAGTCTAAAGCTACATGAAAGAGGAATTCAAGACAGGAGCCTGCTGCCCTGCCAACTACATCACTAAGGTTGTAGGGTGGAGCAAAGATGGGGAAGGGATGGTTCTCATTCCACAAGGATCCAAGCCTGTCCTTTCCGTACAGAGTTCCAAATGCCCTCACCATGTTTTAGCCTTCTGCCCTTCTTCTGACCCCACTCCCCAGCATGTTTTGTCTGTGTCCAGTGTCAGCTTTGTCCCATTGGCCACCATGGGGATCAAGCCTGAGTTCCTTCCCTGCAGCAGACTCCTGGAGCCTCCTCACACATAGTTTTTCCCAACCACATTTGGAGAACACAACAAATGAGTACCTCTGCCCAGCTATGCATGCAAATGCAGGACACACTCTGGAGAAGTCACGTGCAGTGTTAAAGTCACAATTTCGCAATTAATAGAACTGAGCGATAAGTTCCTTAAAGCCCGGAATTCCTTCTTTTGGTGTACTACTTTATGTTTGTTAAAACTGACAGATCCATAGATGGCTTCAAAACAGAGGATCCATGAGTTTCAAGGGCATATGGACCACTGGAGCATCTTGTTAAAATTCAGGCATTAAAAAAAAAAAAAAAAAAAAAAAAAAAAAAAGCTCTGGGAAAAGCACAGGATTCAAAACCTCAGTCTTGTTCCTGAGTGATGAAGATCCAACTGGTCCATGGGCCATATTGAATAGCAAAGGGCTTATCTACTACAATATACCAGGGCCTATTCCTACACACCTATCTCTTTACATTTACAAATGCAGGGACCCTCCGAGGGCTGCCACATACAGCAGGCAAGAATAGTGGACTTAGTGTTCGTGTCAAGAAAGCAACATGTTTTAACCGACAGAAGTGCCTTTGGATTTAAACCATCCTAATCTCTTGTTCTTCTTCTGCCATGTACAAACAATTTGGCCTTGTTTAAATTCACTTGAATGGCTGGCTCCCAGGTGCTTCATTTGTAAAATGGACATATTAAACATTGCCAGGTTGTGGGAGAGAATACAAAGGAAGGAAGTCTGGCTAAACCCATGACTCTTATTTTGACCATTGCTACCTTCACCTTCTTTAAATGCCAGTTCATAATATCTGAATCATGTGCATAGTAATCAATCCTATCCTGATGACACGTGCTACCTGTAGACTCTATGTAAAATTTTATGTGTCCTGGTAGTCTCTACTGGATTATAAGCTTGTTGTCAAATTCTTCGATATAGTCATTTTGAATTTAACTATTGCCCACTAGGTACAAACTTAATGGATGAGTGAATGGATAGATAGATGAATTAATGAACAGATGGGTGGGTGATTATGTGTTTGGATGTGTGAATGGACAAATGGACAGATGAGCAGAAAGATGAGTGAGTTGGTGGGTAGATAGATGGGTAGATGGATTTATGAATGTATGGATCCAGCCATGGAATGGTGAAGGGTAACATATGAATGTGCCGATGCCTCCTCTAACTCCTCTGTGAAACATGCTTCTCAGTGAATTTGTAGCATTCTTTCCTAAGTCATTAGTCCTCTCAAGTCAAGGTGAGAGGTACTGGTCAAGCTGTTGCTTGTTGCTCAGAGAGGACATTAGTTGTGGAAGTCTCAGCCAAGAATGGCACCTCTACTAAGTCATTTTAAAGAATCCTGTACCAAGCTGTGCTTTTCCCATCCTGGCAGAAATGAGAAGGTCCCAGCTCCTCCCACATTGCTTTGGATATGGAACAAGAACTGGGGTTGTTCAGACTTCCTAGTGGAAAACGTAGGTCATGAGATCGCCACTGCACAGAAGAGGCTGGCATCTGTTTCAAAAGAAGAGTTTCTCGCTAGTTACTAGTTGCTGAAAAATGGCCCACCCACCAGGAGAATTGTTGCTTGTATCCCATGAGTGCTCTGGGACCAAGCTTTTTCTCCCATAACTCTGAATACAGACCTGGTTCAAGGACCAGGCCTACTATTAAATCTGTCCTTATTAGAGGCACCAATCAATCCATTCCAGAAGCAAAAAAAAAAAAAAGTATCCTATTCAGATGTGGGTTCAATGAACAGCTAGCTCGATATACTATGGAGAGTGAATTTGTTCCTGGATCTTTAGGGGAATGATGCTCTTGCTCACTGGAAACACATGTGTCTTTGGGATGAGGATTCAAGATGACATTTACCAGCCTGTTGCACTCACTTTCCAGCTTTTTGGTTTTTATTACTAATTGTTACAGCATCACACTTTCTCTCTTTGATTTTGGGCAATTTCCTTGGCTTTATGGGAGAGTCCAGACTTTAATCAGACAGCCCTGGAGAGCAATTGGTCTTGGGGATCTCATCTCTCTTCTCGATGTTTTAAGCTAGCCTCTTCCTGGTTTCTATCCAAGGAGGGGTTGTCGCCTTTCCCATCTCTTAAATGAGGGGGGATGGACAAGATGATAACCTGCTTCCAGCTCTGTGGGTCCATACATTACGAGGCTTCTGTTTTCAATGCAGATAGTTATCCAGCTAGTGTCTCCTCCACATATTGAGGCTGAAGCATGAGGAAGATATCACTGAATAGTCATGAGAATGTGAGAATTTGAAAGAGAAGGATAAAGCTACTTGATTTAAAAGTCATGGGACAGTCAAATAAAAATGAAGCTTGGAGATCTCCAGAGCTATTAAACTCCTCCATGCTATAAACAAGAAATCCACAAGGATCTAATGTGCTCTTACCTTTTTTCCCCCTGCCTTGAATAAAATAGGTGATTGGACAGAAATTGCAAAAATACCATTCACATTAAAAAGCTGTGTAGTGGTTGCACTTAGAGAAAAATTTATGTTTGGTATTTCATCCTGGGTTACCATCTGTGATAGACTCTTCCATTTCTTCCTTGCCCAGCATTTACTTCTTTACTTCATAGCATTTACTTCTTTACTTCATAGCATTTACTTCTTTAAGGACCAACTTTTAGACTGGCTGTGTGAGGTAACACTCGAAATCAAGGCACAAGCAGAAACCTACTCATAGCTTTCCCATTTATCTATTACTACGTTTCCTCTTATACACTGGCTGCTGGACACTCCCTCTCAGAGCCTAGTTGCCATACTGGAAGAAGACCAAGACATCTGGAAGAGGATCAGGGCTCTCACCCACAGCCCCAGCTAAGCTCCTAGTAGAAGGGCAGCACCAAATAGCAAGCCCATGAGGGCACCATGTTGGGAGTGATTCCTCCCCACAAGCTGCCCTGATGAATCTTCCCAGAAAATGCAGGCGAGCCTTTTGCATCAAATATAGCTTAAAGCACATAATCACCAGCAAACAAATGCCTGCTGTTTTTGAAGCCACAAATATTTAAAGTGGGATCGACACACAGCAATAGGTAACTGGCACAGCACAGTCACGCACAGAGGAATGTTTTCTACTCCTTGAGCTTCACTAATGGAGTTCTCTGTACTCTCTCACTGCATTTCTTCTCTGGGTTCAACTGAGTACTTCAATCCTGTTATTATGGGGAATAGCACCTAACCAGCTTCCAAATTCTACCTTTGCCATAAGAATAGACGGTTTGGTTCTCTGTGCATGTGTCTTTGTGAACATAAGTTTATTTTCTTTCCCCAAATAAATACCTTTTTTGCATAGATAAATAAGGGCTGATGAGCTAGAAAGTGCTGATTTAGGGATAGTCTCCATAGTTGGCTTGCTTATCAGGTGCTTATGGGCTTTGAATGCATCAAGGTCCCAAACCTAAAGGTTAATGTTTTGACACTGAAAATCCATCAGTCAGAGGGTGAGGACGAGGGGACAGTTTGCATTAATTATGTCTGACTCTTAATTTGAATCAATGAAAATGCCAGAATGACAGAGGTGTTTGGACTGAATTATAATTAGCAAGACTGATACAGGGCTGAACAAAGAGGCGTAGGGAGGAGGACGACCGTGTCTGACAGTACAGAATAGGCTGGCAAGGCAGGGCTGCAGTCGGAGAGGCAAGCAAAGATCAAGCCTTGGCCAGAGTGAGAGGCAGCTGAGAGGAAAAGGCCCCTAAGGCCAGGTGGGGCAGGGGCTAGCGTTTGGAAGAACATGGTCTTTGGGGAACTCTTAGCACAGCAGAACTATCTAATCCACTAATGGTTTGAATGTTGTCTCATGTCAGGACTTGTCTCATTTCTGGAACAAAGGTGTTCCTTGGATATTTTTTTTAAATATCATCAGCCTCAATGAACCAATTTAATCTGCAGAAGGGTGAAGTAAAGCTCAGAGACTAGAGGGGCCTTGGCCAAAGTCCCATGCTTCCGGAGGGACATAGGTAATAGGACATCTATGTCTTCTATACCCACCTCACCCCAAATTGACATTGTCCCAGGTCCCAGTATTTGAGAGATCCATACACATTAATTTTCCTGGTATATTTCTACCCTTTAGTGGGGGTGGGATATCAAGCAATCAGGTATATCCCTGGTAAAGAAAAGGACAGAATAATTTGAGAGATGAATGTTGGTCACGTGAATAGAATATGACTTACCAGTAGGTGGAAGGGGTAGATGGCCTAGTGTTAGGATTTACAAGAACTACGGGACTTTGCTCCAAATACTAGCTTAAAATTCTATCAGAAAGTCTTTTATTTGGATTAAACATTTCAGTCTTTCTATGGTCCTTTTAAATTACATTTATACGATTTATTTTTATTTGTATGGATGTACACATTAGGGGAATGTAGGAGGACATGCTTGTGGAGGCCAGAAAACGGGGTGGGATTCCCTGGAGCTGGTTGTGAGCCACCTAATACGCTAAGAATTAAACTCAGGTCCTCTGGAAGAGTGCTGAGAGCTCTTATATGCTGAGCTATCTCTCCAGCCGCTCCTTTTCATATTTATTTATGTGTGTGTGAGAGAGAGAGACACACACACAGAGAAAGAGACACAGAAACAGAATGCCACATAGATACAGATCAGAAGAAGGTGTTAGATCCCTTGGAACTGGAGTTACAGATGACTGTGAGCCAGTGGATATCGGTGCTGGGGACTGAACCCCGATCCTTTAAAGAGCACCAGGGGTTCTTAACCAGTGATCTGCTTTCCTCAACTTCTATGGGCATATGATATGATATGATATGATATGATATGATATGATATGATATGATATGATATGATATGATATGATATATGATGATATGATATAATACAATACAATATAATATAACATGATGTAATATAAGTGGCCCAGAAGAGGTATTATGAAAGTAGCTTATTTTCATCTTAATGTAAATGAGCATAATCAACCCATTTACTCTCACAGGCACATATGGGACAAATCCTAATCCCAAAGTAGAGTCAATGCCTGAAGCTCTCCTTTTCCTAGGGGCTGGAGATATACAATAACAACCCAGTTACTGCCCTTTGTTGAATGCTCTGTTCCAGGCACCTACTACAGAGCCCATCTGAAGCCAGTACTCCTTTTCATAGTGTTCTCTCCAGAGAGAGAAGCTCCACGCCTTCCCAAAGTCACACAGCAAGAGTGGGTGAAGAGAGGGTGCAGTGCCAGATCTGCCTGGTTCCCAAGCATGAGGGTTTTCAAGAACACTGTCTGAGCCCTCCCAGCAATGCACCAGGGGTGAATGGACACAATTGAAAGCAGCGGGTCTGGGTGAAGGGATGGAACGAGGGCATCAGACATCATTTAGGATGGGACAGGTGTTATAAACCAAGCGACAATTTGGGGCAAAAGCTCAGAGAGATGAAAGCATAATATGTTTTCAGGAAACTGTAAGTAGTCCATCATGACCGAAGCCAAGAACTTGAAAGAAATCTGCTCACAAAAGCAAGCTATGTAGGCGGGCAGGGGCCAGTTCTCCCTGAGTGCTGCTAACAAAATCTGGATTTTATCCTGAGCTTGGCACAAGTCTTTGGCCAATGTTAAGCATAAGAGCTTTGGCAAGGACACAGCTTTGAAGTCTGGGACTCCTAGAGCACACTGCTTGGGAGCACAGGCCCTGGGGTCAGATCTGGATTCCATCCCGCTTCATGCTACAGAAGTCATTAATTTTTCTCTTGCCTGCTGGAATGTAAGCTCTCTGAGGTCAGCACCCCCATCTTCTTGATCTCTGCTGTAGGCAAAGAAATCACTAGCATAGAGTAGAAAGTTAGGGGAGAACACTGACTATTTCCCAAAACCTACCTTTTTTTTTTTTTCCTGGACATACACCACCAAGAAGGAGGTGACAGTCCCACCCCTTTTCGTAGATATATGCAGCCATACGTTAGTTTCCCCAGTAGGATACAGGGTGCCTGTGTGTGCATGTGTGTGTGTGTGTGTGTGTGT
>BDUI01004992.1:56698-83788 GCA_002335545.1 Apodemus speciosus
AGTTCCAGAGGATGTAAAACCCTTTTCTGGCCTCTATGGACACTTCTCACATGTAGAGCACATACATGTTGGTCAAACATCCATACACCTGAAATAAGAAATAAATAAATCTTTTCTATAGAGAACAAATGCAAACTATATTTGCAGTTCTTCCTTCCTAAGAAGAGTAAAGGGTCTTTTTCTAGCATCTTTTCCCTGTATTTGTGTCAACTGATGTTACTTTTTCAAGACAGTCCTCCCAGATGCTTAAGGTAGGGCCAGGAGCCCCTTCTCACGCCCCTTATATTCGACTAAGACTGAGATTCATCTCTTTTAAGACTTACCACTATGTTAGGTATACCAATCAGAAAAAAAATGTCACTATTCAATAACACAAGGCTTTCGTGGCTCTTGGGATTTTTATTGTGTGGTTTGTTATTAAAAGAGCACTTTTAAATGTATTTAGACAGATTTGTATGATATAGCACTCTCGTGAAAAGGAAAATACACTCAAAATTAGCTAGTGGGGGTAATCATCCTTAACTTCCTTTGTGTGTGGGCAGAATTCTCCTTGGAGGGCAAGAAGGAGGGAAAAGGAAATAATTGCTTAATGGGCACAAAGTCACAAGTGGAGAGGAGAAACACATTCTGGTATTTTGTTACACAGAAGGGTGACTACAGTCAATAGTGTCATCTCGTATACTCCAAAACAGCCAGAAGAAAGGATTTAGAATGCACGCACCACAGAGAAATGATAAACACCTGAGATGATGGATAAGCGCAATATCCTGAGTTGATCATCACACGAGGTATGAAGTTCTCAAACACTGCCTCACACCCGACAAAGATGCACAATTATCAACTGTCCATTTAAGACATCAATCCATCAATCCAAATTTTAAAAACTGTGAGTGTTTGGAATAGATGTGACCCCGAGTCTTCACACACATGTCTCTACAGCCAAGTTGTGCCTCCTCGCCGTGACCGGCCATATCTTCTGTCACCTATCTCGCTCTCCATCGCAGGCCTCGGTCACTATTGCACATCAGGCGGCTGTTCCACTCAATGGCAGAAAAGAGTTTTACAGACAAAGTCATGCCTCACCCCACCAAAGACTCCTCAGCTGGGAACAACTTGAGTGATTTTGATCCCTAACTTCTCAAGGCAGATTTTGAAGCTCAGTAGTGGGAAGCCTCTTGCTAGAGTTGTTATGGTAAAGCAGCATGTGGAGCTGGGACAATGGCCCAGAGAGTCTGCTTTCCAGTAAAACGTTCCCTCTGTAGACCTGCATTCATTCCTCTCTCATGCACAGAAGAACACAGAACAGGCTGGTTCTCACAGCACGCATATAGCAGGGTGACAGACCAAGGTAGGAGGCACACAACTCTGCCACTGCCAAGTCATGGGAACTTGGGCTAGTGGCGCCACTCACTCAGCTCTCAGTTTTCTCATCTCTTGTGAAAAGGAAGCCCTCAGTCTCCTTTTCAGTGCTCTTCTGGAAGCCCAGGAAGCTGTTCTTGTGGATGAGGAAAACGCAGTGCCCAGAATATAGTGAACAGAGGGTAGCTACGGTCTGTGGTTTCTATTGTAACACAGGCAAAAGCTTCTTATAGTGGGATATGCAGAAATGCCAAGCATCTCACCCCAGGATCCTCTACATGCCTGAGTGAGAAGACAAAGGCATACCTGATAGATGCTATGGCAGAGGCGCCCACTGCTCCACAGTAACTAGGCAAGGTCCTTTTAGTTTAACTAAAGCCGTATGTCATCTCAAGGTCAGGGTGCCACAGTAGAAAGATAAGCAAAACAGTCAAGAGTGGAGTGGAATGCTGTGGGGGATGGGTATGTTTAGCAAAAAGAGATGGCCGAGCCCTGTAAGCCAAGCACAGAGGTCTATGAGTAGAAGGTTGTCTTCTTGCTTGCTTAGTGGCTTGTTCACATAGGCTAGATAATTAGAGAAGAGAAAAGTAGCTGTCTGAGTCATATTTGGTGGGAGAAGGGAAGCAATGAAAGAGTTCCAGCAAGGAGGTGTCTTGCGGGACAGCACTGTTGCTGGGTATAATGTCTCGGAAGCATATGCGGCCATAACACACTGTGAAGGGACAGTTAGGAGGTCATTTCCTGCCTTGGTAGGAAGTGTTGAGTGAAAATCTACAGATGGACTTGTGGGACAAGAAAGACCAAAGAACAAGGTGAGGAAATTGATGAACAAGGGCTTCCTTTCTTCTGTGTCTGAAAGCCTGGGGACATGGGAAAATGAAGAGCAGACCCCCAAAAGTGTGGCTCCAGACACTTGAGAGAGAGCTGCGTTTAGTAGTAAAGGGCATGACCTAGAGAGAGGGGTGGCGTTCAAAGAAAAGGACTCAGGACCCGAGAAAAGATGAGGCATGGGGCTCAGGTTCTCTCTCTCTCTCTCTCTCTCTCTCTCTCTCCTTCTCTCCTCTCTTTCTTGCAACAGGGTTTCTTTGTGTAACAACCCTGGATGTCCCAGAACTCACTTTGAAGAAAAGGCTAGCCTTGAACTAATAGAGATCAGCCTGCCTCTGCCACCTGAGTGCTGAGATTAAAGGACTTGGGCTCTTAAGTCGACCAATATCATCACCATCTCATGCAGTCTCCATCTCTCCTAGGGATACAGTGCAGTAAGAAGAAGTGCCTATTTTCCCAGTAATGTTCCCACAAACCTTCTTCACTATCATAATCTTAGCATGAATGGAATTTCCTTAAACATGTGTCCTTTGCCCACATTCTATTTATACAGGGTCCCTTGATTCTATGTAGAAGTCTATAGAAGACATATGCACACACACACACACACACACACACACACACACACACACACACACACAAGTGGAGCCTCTGTTTTAAAGACAGTCTCCATTTAAGTGAGATCCACTGTAAAAGTGATAATTTGAAGCCATTCCAGGGCTACCTCATAACCAATGCAAGACGGGCTTTATCTCTTTATATAGATAAAAATTTTTAAGAATTTTGTCAAATGGAAAGTGTCATAGTTTGGGGGAGGGAAATCAATATGGATTTAGTTTACGAAAGAAAGCAGGCAAGTGAGAGCAACAAAAAGAAATGGTAAGGGAGATCCAGGCAAAGAGAAGACTGGAGCAAAGACATGGGTGGCTAACACTGCTAGCATGCAGAGAGAGGCACACAGAGTGATGAGGGTTTTCGTTCAACTGCAAATAAAAGAATACTCAAGGAGCAATAGCTTGAATAAATAACTGGTATTGAGTCAGCCACTCAAAGATGTCAGATGTGGCATTTCTGACACATCTGTAGCCCCTTCTCTCATGTTGATTCCAAGAAGGTTGCTTAGCTCTGGCTATCATATTAGCATCTGCATTTAAGATGAAAGATGACATAATATGAATTATGTCAGCCATCTGAGCTTGAGTCCCTCCAAAAGTAGACTTCAAACCAACGACTTAGATACTGAGAGGTCAGTTGCTAACTAACCTTTGGAAGCATTAGGAGGAAGCAAGAAGAGTAACAGAGGTTAGACCAGGTGGCATGGGCCTTTAATCGCAGCTATTCGGGTGCCTGAAGGTGAGGGATTTTTGAACTCAAGGCATGCCTAGGCTAGAGAGTGAGCTCAAAGCCATCGTCATAACCTAATGGAGTCCTGTCTCAGAATAAGAAAGTGAAGAATGTAGCCCAGTGGGAGAGCACTTGCTTAGGGTTTGTGAGAGGTGGTGAAGGAGCAGGAGGAGGCAAGCAGGGAAGCGGTGGTCGCAGCAGAGGAAGTGGAAGAGGGAAAGGGTAAGGCGGCCTAAGAGGAAGGGATGAAGAATGGGAGGGAAAGATGAAAGAAGAGATGAAAAAGGTGGAGGAGGCAGTGGAGGATGAAGAGGAATGCAGGAGGAGGTGGAGGTGGGGGGTGGAGGACCAGGAAAAGATAGAGGTAGGGAAACAGTGGATAGAGGAGGAGGAGCTGAAAGAGGAGTATGGATGGAGGGAGGAAGGTAGAGTGGAAAGAATGCTCTATGAATGTGTGACAAGGAGGTTTCCACCTCGAGCAATAGGACTTCATTACACCTTGGCTTCCTGAGATGAATGCACAATGCCTTCGAGACTTTTAATCCTGAAAAGCAGGTGGCTGGAACGTCTGGCCCCTGGCCCCTGGCCCCTGGCCCCTGGCCCCTGGCCCCTGGCCCCCATTAGCTAAGCATTAATAGCAATGTAAGCGTCTCTACTTTGGGTGTTGCTTTCGTTTGCAAGCGGGCTCCTGCAGTGCTGCGGAAGCCTGGGGAAGAGATAGAAGGACAGATCATTGCTTGATCTTGAGGTCAGATGCTTTCAGCGTGGAGGGATTCTGAACAGCATCATTTGCTCCTCCTAGCTGCAGCAGAAATCAGAGGGGGGGGGGTATGGGGCGGAACCTAGGGCAGCATGGTCTTCTGTCTCACCAGCCAGACTTCACTGCGCCCCACTGGTCGGAGCTACCTAGATTGGTTCCTGATAGCTGTAAGGGAGGATGAGAGAGCTGAACCTACCCTTTCCCAGCCTCAGGAAAAGAAGCAAGGCTGGGAAAACAAATAAGAGAGGACTATGAATGGAATGAAACCTTATACAATTTCAGATTCTTGAAGGATGTGGTAGAACGGAGTCATCTACTATGATCATCCCCTCACTTTATCAATGAGATGGCAAGTGAATCCTGAGCTGGCAATGTTCAGCCAGTGCTGCAGTCGGGAGTAGAGCTGAGGCTCACAGCAAGCCTCTCGAGTAAGCAGCCCTTTCCAATCTCACCATAATAACCCTCTCCGGCTGTGGAAGAATGTCCTGGCTGGAACTCTGTTTTTACAAAATGAAAGGAAGGAAAGAAAGAAAGCCCCCACATTGCCAAGGTGAGCTCTGTTGTTGTAAGACCTGGAACAATGAACCTGGGCATTTGGACTTGGTCGGAGGGGCCACGGGGAGCTATTGTAGATTCTTAAACAGGAACATAGCAATTTGGGCTGCTTGTAGGTAGATATTATATAAATAGAAGGGCTTATTTCTCTGTTGATTAGCGCTGCCGATTCAGCCAAGAGGAAATGGAGTTCTGGACAGGCCCACACCTCCAATGGTGACTGCAGGTGCTGTCAAAGGAAGGTGCCGGCTGCTGTCTGACATTCTCAAAAGGCCCCTGCTCTCCCGAGAGCAGCTTGATGCTTATTGCTGATAACAAGGCTGGCAGCCGGCTGCAGCTTTCACTCAAGACTCTCCAGCTCTCAGTAATCAAAGCCAGGCCTGGGTTGTTCCTTGGCCCTAGACTGCAGAAGGAATTTCCTTTATTTTTATTTTTTTGAACATGGAGTGAATAAAAAGAAGTACACGTTGTTTTATAGGGCAAGAGGGGCGGCAATTTGAAGGAGGCATTTTAGACATCTCTTCGGAATTAACATCGGGACTCATTTAAGGCTTGGAGTGTTAATAAGGATGAGATGTATTTATTTTTCCCTGGGTTCACTTTTAGGAATCCCTGGGCAGCATTCTGGAATTGATCTGTACTGGTTCAAATTTCATGCAGCCCCCTTTCCATTTTCCGCGTTTATTTCCTCACCCCTGCTTTAGCCTGACTTGCACCTCATATTAACCTGGAGAAATGCCACAGCCAAAGATGCAGAGCCTGGCACTATTGGTGCTCACAAGTACTGCTCATCAGATTGAAACAGCTCAGCAAAAAAAAAAAAAAAAAAAAAGTCTTTTTACCCAGAGAATCTGGTTTGAAAATTGGACATTAAGTTACATTTCTAATTGAAATGAATTTTGATGGTTTCAGAACAGTCCCCAATGACCCCAGCCCACATCATAAAAACCACCATCGGCAAATTGGCACCATTCAACCTTGGCTTCAACAGGCTAAGGAGCAAAAGAAGATGTAAACTGAATCTGTGGTTGTTTTTATCTTCAGATAGACAGGCTGGGGCAGCTTCCAGAGAGGGAACATTCATGGGTCAGATTACATCATTTTCTTGGCATCCTGGGAGGCAGTGTGGTATGGAAGCTTGTTGGGAGATTGAGTCTACTCTTGTTTCTGACAGTGGTTGACATTTATGTCTTTTGCTAACTCCTTTTTGGATATTTTTCATGTATCCTCCTCCTCTGTAAAGAAAGGATGATGGCACCCATGTGACTCAGGCACTGATAGTTCATTCAATTGTCTAAAGACATCTCTTGGAAACCAGGAATCATGGTGGCTTGGCTGGTGTCCGTTCCACCAGCTGGCCTCAAAAGGACAAGATGCCTGTCTTCCTGTAAAAAATACTCATAAGGTTTGATGAGCCAAGGCACAGCACAATGGCGTAATCACGAGAATCCTTCCAGGGTTCCAGGCAGATGACTTTTAGTATTCATTCCATGGGCTGTGTGAAGATGGCGGTGTCTGGAGCAGAGCTGGAAGATGCCTCTGGACTTGGGCGAGCACATCATGAGTGACTCAGGGCTGGGATTTGCTCCTAAGCGCATTGAAAAACAATTGAGAGCTTTGCAAAATTTACTCTAATTGATGCGTGGGCTGGAGAGCACTAAAAATACTGGTTTTAAAAAGCAAGACTTCAGTCAGTAAAAGGGAGGCCAAGGGAGCTTGCATTAGTAGAGCATCCATTAGAAATAGAAAACGGTAGCCAGGTTCTACATAGCCTAAGTGTTTATGGAGGGACAATTGGAAGAATCTAGTAACAGGTTGGATTTTGGAGAGAGGAGTGATGGACAGGGATGTATCAAAGCCAAGTACACATGTAGAGGGATTTGTCATTTGCTGAGATGATAAATATTGGTGGAAAAGTAAGAAAAATGGGAGTGAAAACTCCAGAGCCTATTGAAGATTGTATGCAGTTGGAGTTGAGCACTGGCGTGGTTCACATTATAAACATTTTGAAGCCATCAGGATAGGATGCTCACGAAGCTGGTCTCCTGCAAAGACTCTAGGCCATGCGGCCTTATTCCGGCTCCACCAACCCTCTAAAACCAATCTTCCTTCCTTCCTTCCTTCCTTCCTTCCTTCCTTCCTTCCTTCCATTCAGGAAGTCTTGAGTAGAAAGGAGACAAAACATGCTTGGGGCATTCTGTGCCCTCCTCTCAATATTTTGGGGACTGCAAGAGCCTTTCACTGCCTCATCCCATCCTTTCATCCTTGTATTAGACAGATACCTGTTACTGCAACAAATGCCTAAAATAATCGGCTTATACAGAAGAAAGGCTTGGACTGAGAAGATGGCTCCATTGATAAATTGTTTCCCAGACAAGCATGAGAACCTGAGTTCAGGATCCCCAGAACCTGTATTTTTTAAAATAGGCACACACCTATAGCCCCCGGTGTTTTGGTGAGGAACAGAGACAGCCCAATTCCTGAAGCTCATTGGCCAGCTAGCCTACCAAAATCAATGACTTTCAGGTTCAGTAAGAGATGCTCCTCAAAAAATAAAGGTAGAGAGTGATTGAGGAAAAATAACCAGTGTCAACCTCTGGGTCCATGTGCAAGTGCACATACATTTGCACATATCTACATTAGCAAGTACATTCAACGCACACACACAATCACAAAAGCTACCATCTCAGGACTTTTAGTCCATTGGGCCTGTACTGAGGCTACACATCATGGCGGGAGGATATGTTGGAACAACTTTTGCCATGGCAGCCAAGAAACAGAATGGAGACCACAAGGTTCACACAAATCCCTTTTGAGGGCATGCTCCCAATGGCCTAAAACCTTTCCATAGTCCTCACACCTGAAAAGTTCCACCATCTCCCAATAGTGCCATAGGCTAGGAACAAAGCCTTCACTACATAGGCCTTTAGCAGACATCCCAGATCCAGACTATAGTACCCTGCAACCCCGGATACCCTTGTCTGAAGAGTTTTTCTAATAGTGGCTGCTTCTTCCCACATTTGCAAACAAGACTCTCTAATCTGGAACAAGCTGTTTCAGAAGAGGTACTGGTGCCTGGACTGGGCAGGAGAAATTGGCAAAGCATCTCCTTAGCTCATCTATCTCCAAGACACCCTGTAAAACACTCTACCCCCTGATATCTAGCCTACCCATCGCAGGCATACAGGTCAAGTATGCTGACTAGAAGAGGTCATGTTATCATGGGATTGCTCAGTCAGTATGTCTGCCACATAGCCCATTTCTTTGATTTTATCTTTCAGCATAGAGGAAAACGAGCTGGCCATTATCTTCCAGGTAAGCTCTTGTCTGATGAGAGTTTTGCATACAGACATAGCTCACTGCAGAGTAAATCATCTTTAGTTTCTGTATAAAACAAGACAGTAGTCCCAAGTACTGCATGATTTGCAGCTATGTTGCTCTGAACAACATTGAACTAAAAAGAGGGTGGGGCTAGACACCATTGACAACCAAAGTCTTTGTTGTTGAGTGGGAAAACCATAATTTGGCCTCATAAGGCCTCAGATATGACATTTTGATAGGGAATGTTCTTGCTTATAAACCTTGAGATAATTGGTTTATGGACAATACATAGTGTACTGGAAGTCTATCCAAATTTTGCTTTTTGTATCTCTTTGTCTGCTAGTAGCTCATTGATCACCTTGACTGTGAGTTCCTTATGCCTGCATAGGTCCCTTGGATGGGATGTCAGAAATGGCCATAGGGCTTGCCYAGAGCCTGTAGATGCTAAAGAGTCTTCCCTAACACTATCATGAACCATTATAGGGCCATCATGTTATTTGATATTCTGGGAGATTCTGGTATGAAGTGATATACAGCCAAGGAGCACACTTGTCCAGAAGTGTTCAACTTGTACACTGTCTATTGCTCAGTCAACTCTTACCCAGAGCTACTTTCTTCCCATCATTCAACTAAGCTCTCAATAGTATCCAAGGTTCCCTTTGGCCCAAGGTAGTCAAGAGTCAGTTTATGTCACTTACTGCCACTACAACTTACAAACTGGATATAGACAATCTTTGGAAGAGGTACTAGCTCATCCCCAATCCCCAATCTCACTGAAGAAGAGGATTAATTAGTACCAGCCTTCTTTCTTCACCTATCACTGGGCCAGTCTACTGAGGATTCATCCCTGAGCCACTAATGAATTTTGCAACTGTCACAAAACAATGCAAATAAGTAAGAGCCACATGTGCTGAACACCATCATGGGGTCAAACTGTAGGTAAATAAATGCTTGCTTCAAGGAGAGGGGAAATCCTAAGGTAAGGAGTGACAGGGTTTTGTTTGCATAAACCCAGCAAGGTATTATGGGTAGGTATTAATTAAATCATGCTCCTGGGCCTCACGGAGCCCCAGCTCAATGGCTTCAGCTTGTTGACAAACTGAACGCAAGGCCCCTAGAGAAAGCCCTAACATTTTGATGAACAGGGTTTGTTGGGGGTGATGTTTCCTAACTAGCAATTTAATATACTCTTTGACGTTTTAGCTGAGCAACTTGGAAAAACTTGGATAAAAGAGAGAGGCAAACATCAAATATCTAAAGTTGAAACTTTCGTCGAATCTTGGGCTACTGGAATTGTTTCAAGGGAAGAATTCGGTGTAACCCACCCCCCAGACCTTGCCTCTGGCCTTCCTTCTGTGCCCCTCATTTTTTCTCCCCAGCACCCACATATCTTGTAGAACCTCTCTGAATAATGTTGATGCTACCTCAGGTTTAATGATCTGAGAGTCTGCCCAGAACCCCTGAAATATTTCCCTTTTGCTCCTTCTTCCTTTTTGAAGGCATTAACTTGATGGCAGGTATAATCTTCATGGAAAAGTGTCTTAGGCAGGAGAAAATAAAAGACCCTACCACAGCTGTAGTGAAAGACTGGTCAATATTAGACCTTTGGTGGCCATCAGACATGGCCAGTTTCTGAGAGACACTGACTGGATAGGTTCAAGCCCCTTGTAAATGACTAATGACCCTGTCTACCCAACACCACCATTCCCATCTTCTCTTGCACTATTGTGGCCTCTTTCACCTCAGAATTTCATGCATCACCAGAGGACTACAAAGCCTCTTTTATCTGAGAATATGCAGAAAATTATGAACTAATTAATACTTTGACTAGTCCCCCTGGG
This sequence comes from Apodemus speciosus, assembly GCA_002335545.1. Lineage (NCBI taxonomy): Eukaryota > Metazoa > Chordata > Mammalia > Rodentia > Muridae > Apodemus > Apodemus speciosus. The sequence continues at coordinate 66,707 of BDUI01004992.1, forward strand.
AGTGTACAATTGTCCTATGCCCCATGAGCTTCCTGGRTATTCCTCGATGTATCCCTTGATAACTAGCGCCCTGTGTCAGAGGTCTTCCAGTTTGACCTCCTCCTTCTCCATGGTGGCCCTAGCAACTCTCAGCTTCATCTTCAAAGTATCTCTCTACTCCACCCACCTCATGCCATTGCTACTCCTTCAAACTGTCTCCTCACCTGGACTGGGAATCCAGACTCTCACTTCAACTCTTGTTCTGTCTAGTCTATCACTCACTCAATTCTCCACCTAGCAGTCAGAGACCAATCTGGAGAAGTGATTTATTGAGTACAGGCCTGCTTGTAAGTCACTTACTGCAAGATGCTCCCTGATACTCTCATCCTCCCTGATGCTCATTTGCTTTTGGTCTTTCAAACACCAWGGGCTCTCCAGACTCATAATGTCTGTACATGTTATTTCCTCTCTTAACACTTGGACCAGGAAGTATCAACTTGTGTAACTAGTCCCATCCACAAGTTCATGCCTGAAGCATCATCCCAAGCCTCTGAGCTTTAGAGTGGTTTGTTATGTAGTGATGTTTTCACAGCAGCTGAGACAGCATCTATATTTTTTCCTAACACAGATTTACTTTGGAGATCACTCTTCTACATTCTCCATCACAGGATTCCAATGAATTCTAATCCCACCCCAGTTCCAGACCTACCCAATTAGAGCATCCCATGCATCCCCCTGGCCAGAGGAGCTGGAATACACATAGTATGTTATTCAAACTACATCAATAAGATGTCCTCCCAGTGAAGTTTTGAGCTCCTAGAAAATAAGACCACAGCTGCTCCAAAAAAATAAGATCCAAGTTAAGAACTAATAAGGACCAGACATGGTGGCTCACACCTAAAATCCCAATACCCAGAAGGCTGAAGAATGAGGCTTTCCAGAAGTTTGAGGTTGCCTGGGATACGTCATGAGGTYTTGACAAACTTGTGCTACAAATTAGCCTGTCTTAAAAAAAAATTAGGAAAACACCTAGAAGGGCAAAAGCAAGGTACTGAAGTCATGACAGCAACTAAGCACCTGGACCAGTCACTCCACAACAACTTCTTGAGGTTCCCTACACTGTGTGTATGACAGGCACGCAATGCATACTTGTGTTTGTGCATTCCTGTGTGCATGCATGTTTGTGTGTGTGTGTGTGTTCACCTGTGTGCAAATGCGCATGTGTGCACATGCATGTAAAGGTCAAATTCACCCTCAGGTATCATTTCTCAGAAGTTTTGAGAAATGTCTACACCTTGTATTTTGAGACAGGATCTCTCTGTAGCTTAGCACTCATTGATTTAACTAGGCAGGCTGGTCAGTCAGCCTCGGGATCTTCACTCCCTCAATCCTTGAATTACAAGTGTGCAGAGCAATACCTAGCTATTTTTCATGTGGGTTTTGGGCATCAAACTTGGGTCCTCATGTAGTTTCCCCACTTTCCCTACCCTGTCCTGTCCTAGGCTTTCTAATTTCAAAAGACACAGTCTCGATTTTAACTTGGGTTTTAAATGACCCCAAATCTCCTAGTTTTGGTTCTGACATTTCCCTCCATCTTCAGCTGTGCACACCCTGATCAACTCTTCTTCTTCAGTCTCACCTTCTTCCTTTCACTCTTCTGAGTCTGTGGCCTAATCTTTCGGGCCTTCTCTATCTTTCCTCCCTTTCTAAGCATTAAATAAGGGTCAAGCATACAATCCCAAGCATGACCATTTTGCATATCTCCTATGCAAGCTAGAACATCAAGGTAAGGAAAAGGCAGGGAGGGCCTATGACAAGATCTGAAGCTGGCACAGAAGTGAAGCCAGTGCTCTCTGTACTACTGCTTTGTAAATCAAGTCAATGAGTTGTAAGATCTAGCAAGGAACTCACCTTCCAAAAAATATCACCAGGCACAATGTGCCCTGTACTACAGGATGTTTAACATGTTTGTATCAAATACGGTTGTTTCAAGGTAAACTGGGTGACGTTTCTAATAATCACTATTTTTTCAGTGTATCTTAGAGGTCCTGTTGTTGATCAAGCAATGTTAGCCTATTTTTCATCAAGGAAAAGACACGCTAGCAGTCTTCCTGCATTTTAAACAACAGAAATGAATAAGCAAGTGCATGAATGGGTAGGCAAATAGTTTCAAGAAAATTAATAAGTGAAAAAGTTTGAGTGACCACTTTTCTTTAGCAGAAATCATTCATGGAGGCCCAATAGTGAGATGATTCTGCTTTGGTTGTAAATAATTCTAGAATTCCTACTTGGAGCAGCAATCTCTGTAAATTGTGTAGACGCAAGTTGGAAGCTTCCTAAGCCATGCTGCTAAGTTGGGGATTTTAAGCCTTAGCATCCCTTCCCTAGTGTTTGAGGCCTCTTAATTTTTAAAATAAATGTATTGTTTCTCACATATGGGCGATTTGTCTGCATCCATATCTGTGCAGTACACACAAGCAGTGACCATGGAGGACAGAGAGGATGTCAGATCCCCTAGAACCAGAGTTACATGCAGTTGTGAGGCTGTATATGGGTTTGGGGACTTGAACCCTGGACACCTGAGAGAGCAGTCAGTGCTTTTTGACAACTGAACCATTCCTCCAGTCCCTCCTCCATTTTTCTTGCTTCATGTTTTCTTTTCTCCTGCCTTTGTAAGACAGAGTCTTATATGGCCCAGGATGACCTGAACTCAGTATACAGTTGAAGCTGGCTTTGTATTTCTGATCCTTCTGCCTCCACCTTCCAAGCACTGGCATTTATAGGCATGTGCCACCATGCCCATCTTGGATTTTAGGCCTTAGTCACAGATTAATTTACAGTGACAGATGCCATCCAGGCCCTTACTGATTGAGTTGTTCCTTCCAAACAGAATATGAGGTTAGCCCACTCTGACTGTCTTCTGCTATATATCACTGATGTTCTTAAACATAGTGATGTAAAGTTGTTCTATGTTTCTAGGGATCTATTTCTCAACCTGACATCGTCTGTGATCTACAGCTTGTTTCTTCCAAACCACTCTAAGCCATACAAGAGGTGCATGGGAACTCACCATCTTCAATATACTAGTCTCTCCAATACTTCCAAGGGAGCAAGTACACTACTACAAAGTGGTTATGACACCACTCCAATGTGTTTGGGAGTTCGATTTATTTTTAAATGTCATGAAGAAGTAAATAATTCCACTCCTGGGCTGGAGCTATAAAAGGAGAAGATGAGTCCGGGTTCTTGTTGCACCACAAAAAAAAAAGCACTCAAAGAAAGGTGAGAACACAAGAGCCAGACAGAGGTGGAGACCTCTGTGGATACTTGGGGTGATCTAAATGACAGAATAAGTAAGGAATAAACGCAATTCAAATCTGATTCAAAAGTTTAAGAGTCCATATTAATATGAGGAAAGCTCAAAAGCAGAGAGAGAGAAAACGGAGCTCTTCCTTACACAGAATACCAGCCAAAAAGTAGAAGAAATGACAGTTGCAGACAATCCCTATTTTCTAGCCATCAGAGGTTTAATTCGGCTGAGAATCCTGAGAAAACCGAAACACCTGGATGAGTTGACCAGGGGCCCTAAGAGTCGCACGGTATCAGAGCATCTCCACACAATTATTCTTGATGGAAGAAAAAGATGGTGACCTTGCTGTGGCAGACACTTCCTAACCAAGCAGTCGGGTATGGGCACACTGACACCATGCATCTGCTGATGGGCTTTGCTAAGAAGCCTCTGTCCAATGACTTCAACCCGAGCATAAAAATGCAGAAACTGTGAATGAACTGACCTGACCTTGAGGGCTAGCCTCCAAGGTGGCAACCCAGGGTCCTCCAAAATCATCGTCAAAGTCTGGAACTTGTCCTACAACAAATGAAACTGGAGAGTTGGATAAGTCAATGCAGTCTTAGTTCCTAGATTGGATCTGGTGTGAGAAACAACCAAACATGATTTTTAAGATGAGACATCATGGGGCAAATGGCAAATTTTATATACGGAGTATAAAGTAAGTGAGATTGTATGAAGAGTAGAGGTTCTGATTGTGGCCATGATCCTGTCTTTTAGAAGAAAATATTCTTGTTTGCAGGAGATACATACTGAAGAATTTAGGGCAGAGCATTCTAATGTGTGCAACCCATTCCTATCATGATAATCACTAGACTAGTGCATATATGTATTTATGATGTGCTTATGTGTGTGTATGATATATGATATAGGCATAGAATGATTAAGACAAAGGGGCAAAATGTTGGTCATTGGTGTATTCAGGCAAATAGTATGTAGCATTTCATTCTGCTTCTGACAGATTTCCTTTTGTTTGTTTGGTTTTCTCTAAAAACAAAGGAATTCACACATACATTTCTGTGCGTGAGTGCACACACACACACACACACACACACACACATTTAAAAGCTTCTCATTAAGCAAATGTAGGGTGCCACCCCTTTAAGGCAGGCAATGACCTGCTAACAACTTATATGTGCCTTGACCACTATGCAAAACACTAGCCATATTTGTGACTAGATTTAAGCCTAAATGAATTAAAATTGCATGTAATTTAAAACTCACTTCCTTGAGGGGTCTGGCCATCCCCACAGAGAGATCTATTGGCCAGGGCTGAGTGGGAAAGAGCGTGATCTGATCTGCCTTTGCCATTTACAGATGACCTTTGGCAGGTCGCTCTGTGTCTGCAACCTTCCTCTTCCATCACTGTATGATGAGGATAATCACAGCTGCCTCACAGTGATTTTGTGGAAGAGCTAGTTTAGAGAGCCAGTGGGGGAAGGGAAGGAGATGCTGAAGACACATCTGTGCTCATCTACTCCTTGTGTGAAGTCAGTCTCCGACTCCTCTTTTGTTCATCATAGAGACGGGGATCCAGCGTGATTCAACTACTGCCCTTTTGGTCATAACCGTTTCTTGCCCACCAGGTGATGTAAGTGTGTGTCCCAAGCCCTAGAGAATAAACTAAGTTGTTAAGATAATGAGCTGAGCCGGGTATGTTGTGGCAGCCAATGGTGACCAGGTTTTCTTCACTGATGTTTCACATTTTAATAATTGTTTAGAAAGGCCTGGTATGGAGCCCCCCTTTGCCCAGGTTAGTGTACACATCCCTTCACCCTCCTTCACAACACGGGGATGGGATGAAACCTATCTTGCTGTCATTTGAGATACACCTCTGTCTACAAGCCCCCAATAAATTATACCCTGTTTGGTCTTTATTCTGTCTGGCACTTTCTTGGGTGTCATGGCACCTTCTGCCATTGGTGGCTTGTTCTACACTGGGTCCAGAGTTCCTGAAATGCTGAAGAGCTGTCCCAGCATTCAAATGAAGCAGACTCCTTTCTTGGGTTCCCACCAGCTGCTGTTCCCATCACATCATGGCCATATTGTTTTTCCAGATCTTGCTCGGGGCAGAGTTCCCAGCCCCATCTTATCCGCTTCTGCCATCTGGCTTAGGGGTTCGGTTAGTAATATCCAGGCCCAGCCCTCTGCTTCATGCGGTTATTAATGTCCACACAACTCCTATGTCTACTCCAACTCAGCTCCTAGGAAACTCAGTCCCCCTCCCCCCCCAACCTCTCTGAAATTCCATTAGTGCTCATGGAACCTATGACAATTATGCAGCACACCAGAGAGATCAGTATTTATCTGTACAACAGCCAAATTCCTAGCCCTCCTTTTCCTCCACACCTACTTTTGGCACAGTGCATTGTTCAAAGACACCAGCACCACTGCATTCTAATCTACCCCATATGTTCTTTGACAACATGAAGTTCACACTCACTGTTCTTGAAAGATGTGTGCACACCTTCCCTTTGCTCTTAGCAGGTAAATGATCATGGTGGAGGTGATGCTGTATGATTTCTGAGGTCATTAAAAAAAGCCAAAGTGTCACCTGGTCATATGGGCTGTTCATGTTTGGAACTTAGCTACCATGTCCTGAGGAAGCCCAGGCCACTCGGGAAAGCCACATGTAAGGGTGCTGGTTCCCACTGTGCCCCAGCTGGCAGCCACTATCAACTGGCAGGCATGTGATTAAATGAGACTTCAGATAATTTCAGTCCCAAGCCTTCGAGCTGCCTCAACTGATGCTTTGTAGAACAGAGAAAAACTGTCCCCACTGAGCTCAGCTCAGATGGCTGGTTTGTAAGCAAAATTAATGCTGTCATTACTTTATGCTGCTACAAACACTGCCTAATCARACCACACTGCCACTTTCTCTTTGCTGCTGGATACAAGTCCGTATGGGGCACTACAGGGTGAGCCTGCCTGGTGGTCTCCACACCTTAATATCTTATAGACCACAGGGGTCGAGTTGTGTATGGTCCCCTCAGACTGCAAGACTTCAGTTTCGAGTGCCCATGGCAAGATTCTGACCTGATGCTTGACATACTGGGAAGATGTTTCTCTTCCCTTTGGCATGGAGTTTTGTCTATACCAAACCTACCCCTTCCCAAGAAGGTACATGCCTTTCCCCTTTATCAGGGTCTCACTGTCAGCTGGGATGCTGAGAGAGACACTAGCATGCACATGAAAAAGGTCCCAAAATAGTTAACCTGACACATAGACTGTAAAAAGCTGTTGACTTGATTACAGAATTACATGGTACACGTGGTAGAGGGCACCATAAGAGGAGAGTGGCATTGCCATGAGGAGAGAGAGAGAGAGAGAGGGAGAGAGAGAGAGAGAGAGAGAGAGAGAGAGAGAGAGAGATCACACCTGCTTGAGTACTTTCGAAGAGTACGCTAGGTGTTTGTTCGAAATTGAGGATGGAACCCCAGGGCCTTTCCCATGCTAGACAGGTAGTCTATATTGAATGACACACCCAGCCTATTATAAATTCCCCTATTTATATATATATTTTTTTAACTCACCCAGTTACCCAGGCTGCTCTGGAACGCCTTCTGTAGGCCATGCAGACCTTGAGTTGCGATCTTCTCACCCCAGTCCTCCAAGTAGCCGGGATTACAAACCTGTACCACCATATCCAGCTTGAACATGTTTCTGACACACTGTCTGATGGACAAGTGACATGTGTAGAAGCCCTGCTGCATTGCCTGGCTATGATCTATTGATAGATATGGATATATTGATACAGATCTGTTCTTTCCACATGCAGAAAGACTACTTTCTTTCCCTTTCATTCCATGTCCATATGTTTAAGCCACCTGCACAAAACCCAAGCTGTGAAGGCTCCTCCCCTACAAGAAATCTATAGGAAGTGTATCATTTCTGGCAGCGAGTCCATCCTCATAGTGAACTGGATTTATCTAGATCATCTCTGGTGAAGTAGTCACGTTCCTATCCCTCGTCGTGGCAATAGTTAATGATGCAATGGTTGGTTTACAGTTGGCAGAAGGTCTTCACATTGCTGTGTCTATCTAGCCCCTATTCTCTAAAAGTGCTTCACCTCACACACAGGTCTTGCTTCAGACACATGATTCCACTCTCCTGACCATATCCAAGTTGCCCAGGGACAGACACATGTTAAATACTGAGCAAGAGTCTCTCTTTAAATATGAGTGGAAGTCATGTGAGGTGGCRCACATATGTAACACTATAATCCCAGCACTTAGGATCCTGAAGGAAAAGGATTCCAAGTTTGAAGCTAACTTAGGCTACATAGTGAGACTCTGTCTCATCACCATCATCATCATCATCATCATCAACAACAACAACAATCAGACACACATACAGACACACACAGACACATGAATAAAATATTGAGTGGGGACATCTGTCAATTTGGTCAGTTGTGGGATTGCATTAAGGAGAGTGCTCAGCATGGGAAGTTGTATGCTAGAAGAGACGCTCTAATGTCCTGATTGTTTCTGAGGAGCCACAATACAGCCCTCAGTAGCTACTTAAAAAGTTGGTACAAATTATTTTCTCTTCTGATGAACTGTGACAATAGATATGAGCAGTAAGCCCATGGCTTGTCAAATAGTCCATTTGACTTAGTTTGGATCCCTCAGAAGCAGATTCTGATGGTAAGTGGTTTGTTTCTAAAAGATCTATATGGGATGAGATATTAGTTAGGGTTCTCCAGAGACAGGGAACCAATACGATACATGTTGTAGGCAGACAAAGAAATAGATGGAGGTGAAGACGGAGTTGAAGGTAAATGTGGAAATGAAGATGGAAAGAGAGACTGTAAATGGAAGCAAAGCTAGGAATAGAGATGGAAATGGTGATGGAGATAGGGATGCAGATGGAGATGATGTGGCAAAGACAGAAATGGATACAGATATGGAGCTGAAGGTAGATTTGCTTTTAAGGAACTGGCTCTTACATTTGAGTGTTCTCTCAGATACAGAATCTTATGGACTACAGTCTCAGGATGTTGCAATCTCAAGTATGAAAGCAGTCTACAGCTATTCCTTCATCCCCGCCCTGGACCTTAGACTCATTTCTGGTCTTAAGAGGATTGGATGACCCCAACCCCCATTACAGAAGGCAGTCTACTTTACTCAGTCAACTGATACAAATTCTCAACTACTGCAAAAGGGTGGGAGAACCATTCACAGAAACATCTAGGCTTATATTTGACCCAAACTGGACTAGCCAAACTGATATGGAAAATTAACGGTCACCAGAAAGGGACAAGGAGAAAGAGGCAGCCACAAATTGGCTTCTTGTTTAGCCATTTCTCTTCGAAGAACGTTGGTGGAATATCACTAGGGAAGTTGAGACTGTGTGAAAGATACGTTTTAGTCCTTTCTACCTGAGAAGCAGCAGAGCAAGAGAGTGTTGTTGTGGATGTAGAAACGATGGCTATGCATCAGATGGGTTCTCTGAAAAGCAGAGAGCTTAGCTATAATAGAATATGGGCAGGAGCTGAGCACAGAAAGCAGAAAACAGAGAGCCAGGGGCTGGAAGAGACGCTCTGGAAACCAGGAATTCCCCGAGGTCTTTGATGTAAAGCACTGCAAGCTTGAGTCCTCCAGGACTCCGGAGCAACCAACAAATGCCTTCGAGCATTGCAGAGCCTGTGGCTTTCAATTCCCATTTATTGAACTGGGTGTTCCCTGGGTAGGGCTATGTTGAACATGTCGGTGGGCTTTGCTTCTGGAATGCACTGGTTCTCAGGCCATGATGAAGACCAGGAGAGGGAAACAGATGGAGAGATACATGCTGAAAGCTTGGTATAAAACAGGGCTTCAGTGTGGCTCTGAACTGGCATAGTCCTATCTGTTAGTACTGAGGAACATACCAGTGGTACCCCCTAGGCACTCTAAACATTCTCTACACCGTGTAAGGCATCTTGACTCTCATGCCCACCAAAGCAGACAGAATTACAGAGACCCCACCATGTTTTGGTAAGGATACGGAGAGGGCAGAGTCCTTATGCATTGTGTGTGAACAGGAAAACTGGGACAGCTTTTCATGAAAGCAATCTGATTTGGCTTAGTGACATTGTGTTCGAACATACCCTAGTATCTAGTGACTACCCCATCCCAGATTCAGAAGCCAGAGGGATTGTCTCATGCACAAGCCTGAGGAGGCATTTTAAAAAGGCTTCTCACCACAGACCTGTTAGCAGTAACAACCTAGAGGACAGCTGGCTTCGACATGGGTTTCTATCCTTAGGGAAGCAGATGGGAAAAGCACAGTGGGTACATCTCCTAGCTTTATTTCTATTGCTGTAATAAAATACCCGATGAAAAGCAACAACAGAGAGGAAGAGGGTCATGTAGCTTACAATTCTGTTAAGCTATATCACTTCAGAGAAGTCGAGGCAGGAACCCAAGCAGCGATCAGATCATATCCATAGTTAAGAGTACAGAGAAATGAATGTACCCATGTTGTCTGCTAGCTGTCTTCACTCTTGTCCAGTTCAGGACCCAGCCAAGGGATTGGTGTCACTCACAACAGGCTAGGTTTTCTTTTCTTTTCTTTTCTTTTCTTTTCTTTTCTTTATTTTTTCTTTCTTTCTTTTTTCTTTTTCTGAGACAGGGTTTCTCTGTGTAGTCCTGGCTGTCCTGGAACTCAGGCTAGGTTTTCTTGTATCAATTAAGAGTCAAGATGATCTCCACAGACATGCCCACCGGGCCAATCTGATCTAGACAGTTCCTCAATTAAGACTCTCTTCCCAGGTGATTCCAGGTTGGAGCAAGTTGACATTTAAAATTAACCATCAGAGTGTACCCTATGAAATATTCAAGGATAAGAAGCCACGCACAAGACCAACTTCAGCAGATGACAGATCTTCATGACACTGCACTGAATAGAAAAAAAGGTAGGAAAACTAATGAGATATATAACAAGATACTGGTTATAAAAAAATTAAAATCCCACTCAGCATGCGGTATTGTATTATACAGATGTGTGCATGTATTAGGACATGTGTTATGATGACTGTGGGGAGGGGAACAAAAGCAAAACCTTGGCATGGTGTGGGTAAGGGCTATGAGAAGGAATAAAAGGCAGGCAGGCCTTTACATGGAACAATATTTATATGTGCTATCACTGGGAATGATAATCACCCCACTACCTGCCTCACCTGAAGRTTTAAATAGATAGTTTCTGAGTTTTTTGTTTTGCTTTATTTTTATTTCTATTTTTGTTTTCTTTTTCTTGTTGTTGTTGTTGTCTATTGAGACAGGGTTTCTTCTCTGTTTCTTCTCTCCTGGAACTCACTCTATAGACCAGGCTGACCATGAACTCAGAAATCCTCCTGCCTCTGCCTCCCAAGTGCTGGGATTAAAAGGCGTGTGCCACCACCGCCCAGCTTTGGTTTTTTGTTTTGTTGAGATAGGATCTTGCTACATAAGCAAGGATAGCCTCAACCTCATGACAGCATTCATGCCTTTTCCTCCCAAATGCCAAGATTCAGGCATGCACCACCACACCAGGTTTAAATGGATGTTTTTGAAGTAAATGATGTGCTTGGAACACAGCAGGTATTCATAATACTGCTGCTAAGAATGTGGGTCACTGGACAGTTGAGCAATTTTCCACAGCCATGCTGGCTAACCACATCCTGCAGAAAACAGAAGGCAGCAAAACTACTTTCTCTACCCCATGTCAGATATCTAGAGAGATAGGGAGTAGCAAGTGGACTCTGTTCTTTTAAATAGGACAGATCTATAATTCATTTTTGCTAACCTCTGCATGCAATTGAACATGTCCATAGTTGTTAGTGGATCTGGAAGTTTATCACCAAGAGAAAGTGTGGGTATTTTTGCAGTACTTTATAGTTGTTGCAGGTATCATGAAATATGCTTAGCACCACTTGGAAATTATGATAGTTATTAGAGCTGCCACGGGATCATATTTAAGGCATTAATGATTGTGCATTTATCACATTTCTGATTTTTAATATTTTTATAAGCATATTTTAATATCTTTGGCTTCCTTTGTGACTCTGTATTTTATTGCACATGTTTAAGCTATTATTTTCTGAGGACACATCTGTAATCTTTACAAGCTCCTGAAGACAGCACAGTATAGCAAAGGTGAAGATCTCCCCATCCCAAAACAGGGCTCTCACACTTCTTCCTTGGAACAAGACTCTGGAAACACACAAACAGGGCTTCTATCATGCTGTCCTCACTGACCAAGAATGGGCTCAAGGGTGGCCCCAGGACTGGTGTCATCCAGAGGTGCCAGAGCCAGAGTGTCTGGTGCCACTTCAGCCCTGGGAGGCCACACAGGAGAGGAGAAACAAAGAAAAGGATGGAAAATGGAAGAGAGTAAGGGAGAAGAGAGAAATGGGAAGATCATTTGCCTGTCTTTTTCACATCACTGAATTGAACTTTACTTTTAATAAAAGTATTATTAATAGAAATGGCATGCTCATTATTTTGCATTTACAGGATACTCAGAGACATGGTCCCAGTAATTATTTGAGCTGTGCCAAGGATGAATGTTCTCTATTACTAAATATGATAGAATCCTCATCCCCCATTTCTGAGGTAGCCTTTCCCCAGGCTGTGGAGCCGCACAGTCTCTGCTTCTTCTTCATGTCTCTTTGCAAGCAGCCTCAATGAAGACAAGAACTCCCGCTCTGAGCCACAGACATCTGACTCTGGTGGCAAGAAAGATTCTGCTCCCATCTTTGCAAGGTCTGTAGTAGCCAACAACCCCAGAGAGCAGGCCTTCTCCCCAGGCCCAATCCTCCAGACCTATGCTTCCTTATGGGTCACCCTGAGGGTGACTCTGACCTTCTGCAGGGTTCAAGTCTAGTCAGTCCCTTTATTTTGAAAATGCAAGGAAGACCTTAAGAACATGGTTTGAGCCAGAGCCAGGGAGAAGAGGGCAGCCCTGCAGGTATGTGAGAGCAGAGAGTGACATCTTCCAGCTCATATAGGCAAAATGGGCCTTCTGAGGTTTGGAAACACCTGGTGGGTATAGAGCTGTAGACTTGTTTTTGAGAAAGGGGGAGGAAACCAACAGAACCCAGAAGGTAGGGGTGGGTTTGGGACCCAGATAATATCTGCTATAGATCTCATACCGAGGAGCTATCTACTACTGTTCCTTGATTTAAAGATCTTAACTCACTGTCCCTTTCCCTGGAAGTGTCTAGGTTTCTCACAGGGTTGCAAAGCAAAGCAAAGGCCTGTGAACCAAATGCAGTTCTTGAATATTTTTGTTTAGCTAAAATGTCTTCAGGGGGAATATGTCTATGCGTTCTCCTGTCTGTGCACATCACAGGCCAGTGTTGGGGGAGGGGCGCGCTTCCTTAATTGCTTCCTGCTGTCTTTTCCAACACAGGGTCTCTCGCTGGACCTAGAGCTCACCAATTTGACTAGGCTATTTGGACAGTAGAGTCAGGATCCATCTGTCTCCACCTCCCAGGCACTGTGATTGTAAGCATAAACCACCACACCCAATTTGGGAGAGTGCTAGGAATCTGAACTCAGGACCTTATGTTTAAGCAAGAAGTAGTTCACCAGCTAAGCCTTCTCCCCAGCATCCTCCAAAGGGCTTGCCTTTTGTAGGCGCTGTCCCGGATTCACGCCGTTCCATTTGAAATGTTTTCTCTAGAAAGATATGTTTGGCAACACTGGACCCCAAACTAAATGATTCCTAATGCCGTATGGTTCTGGGAATCTGGAAACTTCCCCTTTTCTGTCACAGTATACTGGCCTAGGTGGGACACCATTGATAGTCCCTTGGAAGACTCTCTCCCTTCCCCCCCCCACCCCCGTTTTAAAAATCTTGGGGGATTTTAAATGTTGCTTGGAGAAGAGATATTCCATTTTGTTTGGTTTTTATAGAGAACAATACAGTGTCCTGGCTCTTCCCATAGCTGTGGAATAACGGGGTTGCTTTAGAAGACCAGGTTGCCTGTCCTGCCAAGGTGGTAGAGCCTTGATATTTTAGCATCAGCTGGCAGACCACCTGCTTATTGAGAAAGACCCAGCCATCTGTTTCCTGCTTACAGCGAGGGAGCATCTTTCTCCTGGCACATCTACCCCCAGACTCAAGCCCAGAGACATTTCGTAACCGGAAGAACAGCTCTCATCCGTGCCATACCCAGAACTCCCAGATTCCTCCGCCCTCTCCTCCGCTCTCCATCAGTTCCTTGCTGATGGTGGCCCTGCGGGAGATGCATGGGCTGGCTACCTCCAGCTTAAAGAATTGCTCGGCCTTCTGGGTTCCAGCCAACTCCCCGGAGGCCACTGACTGTGCCCATCAAGCAAAGTGGGATTTGAGAGCTCTCAGCCCATTGCCGAGCAGCCTTGGGAGTTGACAGCTGACGACCCAGGCTGGCCCTGATTGCCAATCTAGACTGCATGGTGAAATATCCCTTCCTCAGAGATCCCCTCAAACACAGCTGTGATTAGTCTAGCAGACCAGACCTTCCAGAAAAAAAAAAAACTCACTGATTTCAAATTGTAATGAAAAAGTCAGTCTAACTGGGTGGAACATGCATCTAGGGTCTAAGTGAACTTTCTCCTCATGCAAGGAATAAGGACTAACAAGATAGCCAAGAAGTAACACTGAATTAATGAATGAATCGGAGTTATTGGCAGGATACTTACCTTATTTTTTTTAATAGGAGGTGTACTCTTAAACTGATTCTTAACCGTTTGAATTCTTGACTCAGCTGGAGATTGCCTTTCCAAAACTAACTTGAGGCTGCAGCTCTGAGAGTCGAGTTGCTGGGAACTCATAACCCAAGGTTCTCTCCCTCACTAGCTGTGTGACCTTGGGCAGACCTTGACCTCTCTGTGTCTTGAAAGCATCCCCTCCAAAATAGAAAGAACACTAAAACTGCCCTCACAGAATTGCTTTGAAGACTGAGTCATGTACGGAAAGCACTCCAGACAGTACCATGCTGAGAGTTGGAACTCATTAAATGTTATACATTATCACAAGATTATTCTGTCTGGGTTTTTTTTTTTCTTTTAACAATGTTGCCTATGTTGACATCAGCTGGTTCTCTGTAACAAAAAAATAAACCCTAATTTCTGAACAGTGGGCTCTGAATGGATATGTTCTTACTAGCCAGCCTCTAGTCCTTACTACAATAAATCTGATAAGAAATTCTGAGGGTGTGCCCTCAGGGGACCAAAGCCCACCTGGGGTAGCAGACCCAAGGTAGGGCGCAGGACAAGGAGCCTCCGTCACGGAGCCTAGGTGATGGACTCTGTGTATTTAGCTGGCCTGCTGGCAGCTCCCTGCTCCTTCACAGGTGAAGGTGAGACGGCAGAATCCATTTTTTTTTTTTTTTTTGTCACCTTGTGAAATTACGAAGACTCCATTCGGCTTGCGTCTGTATCATGAGAGCGCGCCAGCCACGTGGGGTAATTGCTGTTGCTGGGTTACTCTCCTTGTAAGTTCAAACAACTTCACATGCTGAATGCCAATGGATTTGCCGTGACCTGAGTAAATTAAAGCAATGCTTCCTGCCTGGGGAGGCTTTGCCGCGCTCGTGCGCGCTTCAATCCATCTGTTTCTGATGAAGGTAATACGGCAGGAAAGTGGGAAATGAGAACACCGTGCGGTCAGCCTCGCTGGCAGCCCTGTCCTCTATTCCTGTCCTCCCCTCCTCCTTACTTCCCTGCTTCCTTTTCCTGCTCCCTCCATCTCTTCTTCCCTCATTTCCTTCTCTCCTGCTTCCTCTCCCGCCTTCCTCTCTTCTTTTTCTCACACCTCACTCCTCCGTACATTCCTCTTCTTCCTTCCCTCCGTTTCTCCCTTCTCACCCCCTCTTTTCCCTCTCCCAGGTTCTTTATTCATTCCCTCTTTCCTTTTCTTGCTCCTATTCCTCCTTCCCAACCTCCTCTCTCTGTCTCTGTCTCTGTCTCTGTCTGTCTCTCTCTCTCTCTCTTCCTCTCCCGATTTTTTCCTTTTCTCTTCTTCCTGTCATGTCCTGGCTCAGAACAAGGGTGCAGCTCAGTACCTCTCTGTGTTCCTGGATGCCCTCTCCATGTGTACACAAGTCTGAGAGTCCTGAATCCAAACACCAGAAAGCCAGGCCATTTGGGCTAGCTGAAAGAAGGGAATTTGACAAATTTGCTCCAGGTCAAATCTCTAAGATGCAAAGGTAAAGTCAGCCTCTTTCCTTAAAGGTTAACTTTCCCATTTTAATTGCCTCCTGCAGAGGCTGCCTTGACCTGGGCTCTCCCGGTTGGCTCCACATCCTTCTCATCCCACTAATGCTCCTGTCTCCCACAACCATTTTCTTTCTCCACCTGCAGAAGCCTGAGGCACGGAGAAACCCAACACTACTACCCCAGGCAACTGTGAGCCTGCAGTGATGACAAGACCCAGGAAGTTCTCAGAGCCCTTTTTACACAGGTACCACGCAAGGCAGATGCTTGGTCCGGGTACTACCTTTAGGTACCAAAGTCCCCAAACTCTGAAAACAAATATTAGCATGTCTCAGACTGAGAATTGAGTAGACTCAGCTTTGAAGTTTTCACCTGGGATGTCTCAGGCTGTCCTGGTGTAGTGGTGGCAGGGGTTGGAATCCACTGGAGGTTCGACTGGATGGGTCGTCCAAGATGGATCCTGAACAGTGAGGGTCCACATTGCTCATCGATAGCTAGCTAGCAGGATCTCTCTAGAGCTCCTCTACAGGGCCTCTGGTGTGTCTCAGGCACGGTGACTGAGTTCTGAGAGTGTCCTTGGAGGGACATGGAGAGGCTGGACCTGTCAGAAACACATGCATAAGGAGAGTCCCAAGAGGCACAGACAGGAGCTGCCTGGCCTTTTAGGAGCCAGCTTAGGCATTACTGTGTCATTTTCTCTGTACACAGTTGGTCAAAACAGTCGCAAGCCTGCCACATTCCAGGGGAGAAGACATAGATGCTACCCCTCCATGGAAGAGTGCCAAAGAATTGAAAAACTGCTACAGTGTTGTTTGAAAACAAGAAATTAATTTTATTTAACTTGAAAGTCCTGATTATGCCAAAACGCCAGCCTGCCTGGTTAGCAGGAGAGCGGTGGTGGAGAAGGGAAGGGGGGGAGTRGCGGATGTGAAGGAAGCCGTGAGGGGGTGCCATGATGCATCTTATAATTTTCAATGATCCTTTTTAAGGGTCGGGTAACAAATGAGAAGCACTCAATGTAAATGTATCCAGAAGTGAAATTGCAACAACAGAACGAAGAAATGTGTTTGCCACCCTAACCTGATGGTCTAACTTTGCTCCACAGAACCCACACTGGAAGGAAGAGCTGACCCTTCAAAGGAGATCTCCACACATGTATTCACGTTCTCTTACTCTCATTCTCACACAGTTATAACAAATACATTTTAGAAATTAAAACCCATTTAGTACTGAGTTTTTAGTATCTCTCGAAAAATCATATATAGGAATCCAGTTTCTCCATTCCCTTAGGGCAACCACAGCCTGGTAATAATGTACTGTTTCTTTTTTTTTTTCTTTTTTTCCTTTTTGATTTTAATTCTTATTTATATTTCGTGTGCATTGGTGTTTTGCCTGCACGTGTGTCTGTGTGAATTTGTCAGATCCCCTGGAGCTGGAGTTGCAGAGAGTTGTAAGTTCCCATGTGAGGGTTGGAAGTTAAACCCCTGTTCTTTGAAAGAGCAGCCAGTGCTCTTAACTGTTGAGCCATCTCTCCAGACCCTGCCATGTACCCTTTCAACAGGACTGACATACAACTACTTTCTGCAATTC